>JAPKLW010001506.1:61419-96871 GCA_026898455.1 Plectranthus barbatus | reverse complement strand
ACTGTGCACAAATTGATGACAGTGGGTAGAGTGGTTCGCCCATTCCCAGCTGTTCATCGTGACTTGGAAGTGGGCCAGCTTCCAGTCACACTACGATCAACATATATGATGCATGTTGAGTGAATCTGCCTCCAGTCAATGTGATGAAAATGTTTTGGATAAACACGGCAAATATTTTCTTAAAATCTCGTGGCTTATCTGTGTGTGACATAGCTTTCATATGTATAAATGTATGTTTTCGGGCATTGTCTCCACAGGGTACATATGTACTCAGCCCCTGGTATTATTTCTAAAATGCACAGGTTTGCTGCGAGGATGTGAATGCGGAGGTGTGAAGGTGAAGAAGTTACAGAATGAGAGTTGATCCTGAGATATGCATCTTCATATGCATATCTCCGCTGCGTAAATCTCCGCTTCTTGAACCTCTGATATTCGTTCCTTCCCTGTATTTGTAATCTGCTGAGAACCCATTTCTATAATTGATTTTGTGTTCCACGGGGAGTCAGTCCCTCGTGATAACTCCATTAATTGTGAATGATTATTGGGCTTTTGGTTGTGTTATGTTCATTTGAACCTTATATATTATTGGTAAACAAGTCTTCGGTTGTTAAAACATCCAACCCACCTGTAACGCGCCCTGAAGTTTCGGGAAGGCGAGTCGGGGGCGTTACATTAATAGTATTCTCATTGTATTGATTAAGAGTTCACTAATCGGAATTTACTAATAACTAATTATTAATCATCATAATTAATAGTATATTTATTTATATGCATAAGTTATGCATGCAAATTTGATTAGTCAAGGTTTATTTTGAGAAATATGCATTTTAACACTTCCAAAATGTATGTATAAATTGATAGTCATTCAATCAATTGTCAAAATTCTTCCTTAACAATGTTAAATCAACGTTACAGAGCAATTAAGAGATATTACTTAGATTAAATGAAAATTTTAATTAGTCATTATTTTATTGAGATTTTCTTATGGTATAATAGTATATATATATACCCGTCAAATGTACCACAGATGCCAACCATTCGAATTGTTTTTGTTGGAGTTGGATTCTCATATATTTTAGTTGTATCATTTGTGTGTTGATGTATTCAAATTGTTTATTTGATTCAGTTTATTTGGATGGTATTCTTTTAAATTCAGGTTTTGCATGTATATATTTTAATAACAATTTTGTATGAACCGCAGGTGAAGATGAAGAACAGTTTTGATTTAGAGATGGTGTTAGGATTCAAGAAATATAGATGAAAATAAGATTTTATTTTGTTCATTAGAGTTTTAAACTTTATGCAATAAATTTAATTACATTATCCAGTTTTTGTTGTTGATGCATAAATACGTAGGAGCATGCTTATACAATTATACTATAAAATAAGATATGTTTTTTGTATGGATCCTACTTAACTACTTAAAATTAACTATTTTTTGGTTACAAATAAACAATTTATGTTATTTTCCTCTTGCAACTTTTATACAGTGGTTGTATTTTATTTTGTTATGATTGTTTTTTCATGAGTGATCAATTAATAGTTTATTGGTTACTTCTCTATTTATATTTATACGGATTTTAGCATTAAAACTCATTAAATAAGAACATTTTTGAAATACCATCTATTTTTATCTATGGCATGATGTGGACTGATATTTATTATATTTTTCTATTTTTCGACAAATAATTTTGACATAATTCCCCCCTCATTAAATAAGAACATTTTTGAAATACCATCTATTTTTATCTATGGCATGATGTGGACTGATATTTATTATATTTTTCTATTTTTCGACAAATAATTTTGACATAATTCCCCCCCCCCCCCACCACCAAATAACATCCTTCACAAATGCACGTCATTTATTTAATGACAAGTATTTTCTAAGATTTCAATTAGTTTTCCGTCACCAAACATAGAAGATGGTTACAAATTTGCATAATTTAGAATAATTTTGTAAGTTAATTGAAAAGATTGATAATTGAATTAAATTTGAGAAAGCATGCATAATTTAAAATATATTTATATATTAACCTATTCTTAAATATATAATGAAATTTAATTTAATTAATGTTGTCGAGAATTATTCAACAAGGCTAATATTAATTTTTTAATAAAAAATTATCTAAAGCAATAAGTATTTTATGATATAAGATCAAAGTTATGCTAAATACGAAACATAATTTAATATATTATATAAAATCACTTTCTAATAAATTATTAAAAATTGTGTTTATATACATATGCGTGTATATAGCATATTTATTTTATAATAGCACATTTTTTGAACATTAATGAAATAGACTAATTAAAAAAAAAAGAAATTTAAAATACTCAAGTGTATATAAGATTTAAATTAAGAAGAAAGACATTGTTCAAATGAGCATATCTATCAATGAGAGATTAGAAAATAACAATAAAATATGTTGTGTTTGTAGAGTTAGAGAAGAAAGGAGATGAAAGACAATAAAGATGCATCCCAACTCGGGACACAAGTGGTTTAAGTGCATTTTTTGTGTTCAATAGATTATCGGTTCAACCTTCAATGTGAATATGTGAGTCACGTGAGAGTTAAATTAGTACATTCGATATATATATATATATAGAGATGTGATCATATGTTACCCACTCCCCATATGTTATATGGGGCCAAATCTCAACCATTTATTTTGTAAATCTAAGGGTCCAGATTTTTTTATTTAATTATTTTTAAATTACCATTTTTGTTTTAAATCTAAATGAAGGCTATTATTGTAAAATAATGATATCAAATATCTCTTTCCTTAACCATTCAACATAATTATCAATCAATTTACCAAATCAATTTTTCCCCAATCTGCACGACATCTAATTTCTCCATTATTTCTTCATATTTTTGAGTCACGGCGGCGCCGATCAGTTCTCCGGAGACAAGCGAACACACGATGGCCGGCGGCAGGAGGCGAGGTGGCTGGAGGTTGTGGCTGCTTGGGAGAGAGTCTGCACGTGGGCACTATTTCTCCTCTCCTTGCATTTCTCCAACTGTGGCGATGGTCGAGGTGGCAAGACAGTGAGGTGGCCGGAGGCAGTCGTTGCGTAGGCGAGAGCCCATAGATGGCGCGTTCTCCTCTCTTCGCGTATCTCTAGCAGCGGCGGTGGTCATGGTGGCATGGAGCAGCGCAGTGGTCATTTCTTTCGTCTTGTATTTCATAGCGTTCAATTGTTGCTGAAATACTATTATGTAGAACTTGGTCCTTGCTTATTTTGTCTCGTTTTCTCGACCTATTCATTTTATGTATCTTTGTTTTGTATTTTATAGGCTTGATTTTGTTGTTGCAGACTATCATCAATGGTGCACCATCGATGACCATGTAGATGCTACATTATTTATATGATAGTTGATGCATTATTTATTCATTATCTACTACATTATCTCTTATAGCGTATTTTTATTTTATATTTTAAAATGACTCCAGATTTTCGTAAAATACTAAAATTGTAAACAAATAATGTATCATATTTGTCGTAGATAATGTAGCATTCAAAACATAAATAATGTTCTAATTATTTTGTTTGGTGAGAGGAAAAGACGCAACACATTCCATAATGTATCATTCAATTGATAGATAATGTACGAATAATACCACAGATAATGTACCATTAATTATAAACTATTAAAAGAGTATTTTTAAATATATTATTACATTATCCTTTGTAGTATGTTACATTATTTCTTTACAGCTATTACATTATTTAATTTTACTATGAATATATATTATAATGTAATAGCTATAATTACAATTTTACCCATAATGTAGTAGAATACACAGGACAATGCACCGCCATTTTTTAAGTTTGAAGTTAAATCTCAAGCGTTCAAATCTTAATCTAAGGGCTGAGATTGGGCCTCATATAACATATAGAGATAGGGTAACCATATAATGCATCCCTATATATATATATATATATATATATATATATATATATATATATATATATATAAAATGAATATCATCTAAATAATTTCAAGTTCATAATCATTATCAATTAAAAATTCTAAACCTTCAATTTTGATTTTATCGATTTAATATTTTCACATATACAAAACTCAAAAAATGAAGTTCACCACATGGACATACATAATAAGACTTCCCTCCAATAAAAAATGCTGGAAGTGCATATAACACAATATCCAAATTTATATAAATGAAATAGAGAATGGGGGAGTGTGTAGAGAAAGATAGGAGAAGACAATTTTGTATAAATCAATTGAGATTAGTTAAGTAAAATGATGTATGAGAATTCAATTAACTGATAAATCTTAAAACTAGAGCTAAGTTCGATCCAATTTTAATATTTTAATGCTATAGATCCACATAAAAAATAGAATTAATATAATTAGATAATAAATATTATAAAAAAATGTATACACACTGCGCATAGCGCAGGCAGCAATCTAGTTTCTCATGAAAAAATATACAAATCTTGTAAAAATATTTAGAATAAATAAAATACCAGTAAAATAAAATAAATCTTGTCCTTAATAAACGTCAGTATTGAGAATATTTTTAATTAATAGTGCTAAACATAAAAATAAAATACCATTAAAATTGAGATACATTTTAGGATAATTATTGATTCAGAAGCTGAAAGATATTGAGGTTTTAAATTGAAAATTTTATCATCTTTAGGGTCTTGAATTGATAATTTGTGTTATATTTTAAGCTCTAAATTTAGAATCATATTTCAATCATAAATCGATAATTAAACTATATTTCTTGAATTGAGAATATACTCACAAATCTTAATAGTGCCATAGACATTGGCATAAAACTTATAACTAGTATTGCACCCCACGCAATGCGTGGGAATTTTAATTATTTGTATTAAAATCATTTCGTTTGATATTTTTTATAAACAAATGATATATATTTTTTAATATGTAAATTATAAAATTGTATAACAACATATACAATATAAATTAATATATTGTTTATATAGTACATATATGATATTACATTGAAATTCATTTAGTTGACTTTGTTTATTTGTTAAATTTAATTTTATTTTTGTAAGTGCTCGTGTTAGTTTCTAATTAAAAAAAACATTTATATATTATTTTCTTTAAAATTCAAAAAATATATACATATATTATTTTTTGTCATAGTTTATAATTTTCAATGCTAATGCAATTTTTTATTTATTAGTGTGTGATGGATTTCAATATTGTATTGCTAAAAAATTTTGAACTTTGTACTTTTCACTTCTCTTTCTCTCTCCATTTTCTTAGAACTAAAACAAATTTTTGTGATTTATGTACTAATGCAAATTACTTTTTACATTATTTGATAAATATTTTACCATGTACGAATTCATGCATACTTTATACATATCAAGCTTAGATTTCAAATACCTTCACATGCAATTTGATTTGCTACTCTCAAATGTGCTCAATATTTATATATATCTCATTCTCTCATCAACTCTTTAACATTTTCAATTATAAATTATAATGTGGTGGTGATTTTTACACTTTATTAATACCATTTATGAGATTAAGGTAATCCTCTCAATTATGTTGGTATTCATGCAAAAAAAAATTATCACCGACAATACATATACCTCATAAGTAATAATACATCATTTCAGAAACATACCTATTTCATATGTTGTATGTTCATGTCTTCTAACCATAACTTCACTATTTAAATTCCTTTTTACTAAACTTATATTTTCTCGTTGACTATTATAGCATCAACACTTAAGTTTTAATTCTCATTTATTCATTTCATCTATTTCTTCTTTCCCCTTTATTTTATACACATAAGATCCTATGTTCCACTTGTCATGTTTCACTCTCAATTTCATTACTAAAATTATTAGTTTATATTTAATATTTTTTATAATCATAATTTACCATAGCTTAGATTATTTTATAAATTCAGTTCATCTCACCCAATTAAGGTATATACTATTTTTTAGTATTTAATTTTCAGTTCTTAACTAAAATTGAATAATTTATAACTATAACTTGTATTCTTTAAAAAAAAAATATTTTTGTTCTTAAAAATCACTCCCTCCGTCCCAGTGAAGTAATCTCATTTCTTTTCGGCACATGAATTAAAGGTTGTGAGTGTAGTGAAATTAACATTTTATTGGTGAGCGTGAAAAAGTTTGTCATTTTAGGAAAATAAGACAATTCTATGGGACAAAAAAAAAAAAAAAAATGAGACTACTTCAATGGGATAGAGGGAGTAATTAGAATATGATGTATTATAGTTCATTCTTGTTTTTGTAAAAATAGTTATTAAGATTAGTAATCAAGACAGTAACCACCAATTTGAAATAAATTACTTTGATTTGTATTTATGTGAATGTCAATATTCTTTTTCCACATTGTCCCTCCATTAAACTACACTTTTGAAATAATTTTATAATATAGAAATAAATATTAATGAAATCATATGTGGTTCAACGTTTCAATTATGCTACACAATTAAAATATTATTTTTTTCATAGTTTTCTTAATAAATATTCTAACTGATTTTTAAATATAAATATTTGAATAAATTAAGTAAATTTTTTTTATTGTAATAGTATATGATCGGTTGCTATTTTGTATTAATTTGATTTAATATTCCTTCATAATTTTTTTTTAGATTTATTCATAAGTTTTCATAAATAAAATGCGAATTAATTATGTGTCCAATTTTCTACTAATATTATATGCAATTGTGAAATTTTTTAATAACTTTTTAAAAAAAAATTTATCATCTAAAACCATGCGCTCAATGTGGTTTTTTGGGAACCTTCTATATAGTCATCAAATCATGTAAAGAAATAAATTAATTATTTAAATATTAATATACTAAAGGTACATAATTAAATTCAAAATTTAGATAGAGAGCATTTTTATAAATTTTTTAAAAAGAAAATTCTTAATATACTTTATAATCTTAAATTAAAAAAATAAAATCATAATATTAATTGATCTTACATGACCAATTGCTATTTTTTTTAAGACTATTTTGGGACATCATTTAAATTTTTAGTTATTATTTTATTTAATAATAAATAATGCTAACTCTTTTAATTTTATCTTAAATGATCAATAATATCAATATTTAAAATCAAATTATTATTATGTTTGCACCCTTTTTACAGTTTCATAAATTTTTTTATTAGTAATTTTATTTAATAATAGTTTAATCTAGTTTTTTATTAATATCAATGATTAATAAAATCAATATCTTAATAAATGAAATGAAAAAAGGTTTGTTAAAAATATTACAACCATTTTTCGGTTTCATTCATTTTTCTTATCTATTATATTTAATATTATTTTTAAAATAACATTGTTATTATTTAAAAAATAATAAATAATTAAATAATTGTTGCATTTGTATTCCGTTGGATGCTTTTCGATTTACTTCATTTTCGGCCAAATTATGATTTGACATAATTATTTTAGTATTTTATTTATTTAAATATTTTCTTTATACTAATTTCTATGTGATTATATGTTAAACTGATATTTGCTTTTGTAAGAGAATCACTAAATTAGTTTAACTATATTATATGAATTTAAAAATTTAAAAAATAAAAGAAAATGACTAAAGTGTGGAGAATTTATATAACAAAAATTATTCTCCCTAATAAGAAAAAAAAAAATGATGAATCATACAAATTATAATTGGTGTTTTGATCTTACATGTAGATGTGAAACTTCGAACAAATATATCTTCTTATTTTTGCCTTCCTCCTTACAAAATACTCAATTCATTACATCAATTCAAATAATATGATCTACGATAATCAAAAGAGATTCTTACAAAGTACTTGACTAATTACATCAATCCAAATAATATGATCTACAATAATCAAAAGAAAAGAATACTAAACTAAACTAAGAAGCATTAATTAAAATTTTGAAATGAGATGATATAGAGAATTTATGAGATTGTGAATAAGGGACACATATTTATAGAGTGAATAGAGAGTCCAAGTCTTAATTATATTTTTCATAGTTTAAGGACTCATAAAAATAAAAGTATCAGATTTGTTCCCATTCTTTGTCATGTTTTAATCATTTCCATAAAATGGTTAATGTGTTGTGTGTAGGACTAATTCCTTAAAATTTATATAATTGATTTATATATATTTCCTTTAATATATCACCAATTATAGGGAAATAATATTTAAGGAAAAATTAATTTAATTGATTTATACATATTTTCCTAAAATATATAAATTGATTCTATGATTTATTTTGTGCACCCCTAATTTCCTTGAAATATGGGATTGTAATTATATTTATTTGTATTAACAGGAAATAATAATTAAAGTAAAATCAATCAAATTGATTTATACACATTTGCCTAAAGTATATAGATTAATTATAGGGAAATGATAATTAAGGAAAAATCAACTTAATTGATTTATACATATTTCCCTAAAATATATTGATTAATTTTATGATTTGATTTGTGTACTCCTAATTTCCTTATAAATATATTAAACTGAATTAATATTAAAATATTTTTTGAGATAGTACACTGTACACAACAAAAATCTTAAAATGTGAAATTTAAATAATTTTAATTAAATTCTCCGATAATAAGTAATAAATCAAGCTAAACAAAAATTGTGCTATTGCTATCAACCTATTTTTTATGCAATACATTTTTCAAAATCATAAATAACAAACTTATAAATTGATATTATCAAGAATATACTAAAATAATTTTCATAAATATAATTATATTTTGTTTGTTGTGTCTCTTTAAGAAAATACAATTTAGGTATTTATGATTAAAAATATGCATGTGTATGTGTTTCCAAAATATCAACTATTTGTAAATAAGGAAGTACATAATTGATATTTATAATTATAGAACATTTTATCTATTCATTAATGAACTAAACAGTTAATTAATGTAACTAATACTTATCATTTTATGTATCCGGCCTTACTTTAATATAGATATAGATATAGATTGCTATTCATATTATCATATATGGCCCTCCAATTGAAAATTGACGGACAGAATTCTTATACGTGGGCATTTGTATTTGAATTTAAAATGACGAATTTCACCCTGAATGTTAAACCCTTTGCTCGCTTAATTCTATTTCTGCCATCTAACAAATGCAAACCCTAGGATTTCTCTCTCCTCTTGAAATTAAAAAAAAAAATTTATTTTGAAAAAAAAGAAGGTTTTGAAAAAATAAAAAATAGATAAAAAAATAAAAGCAGTGAAAAATTAGGGCTTCAAATCAAAACTGGAAATTTCTCCACTCAATTTCTTTCGAATTGGAACTCTTTCATGCTCGATCTCCACTTCTACAATGGCGTTGTCACCGCAATTTTGATTACAGGTATGATTATTGTCCGTAATGCAACCGGATACATACTTGCATGTATAATCTGCGTTTGTTTTCGTGTTTTACTCTAGTTAGGCTATTATCTCGGTGTGTTTGGACGAATGAGTTGCCTTTTGGTGCGGCTTAGGAGAACTTGATAGGATTTTTATGGTTATTTTCTTTTAATATTGTGAAATGTTTGTTGGCAGATCTGAGTGTGACATGAAAACGAAGGGGATTGTTTTGATTTAACTAAATTGGGGGGTTATTGATGGAAAGCAGCAAAAGGAAGTCTGATGGCGTTGAAAACCTTAAGAAAAACCGTTCATTAGATCTCAATTCTGAAGTGAGAGATAGTAAGAACAAACTTTCTGAAGGAAACGAGGGGGATGATGTTAAGAAGAAAAAGAGAAAGAGTAGAAAAGAGGTTCCTCTGACATGTTTTGAGAGTGATGCTAAAAGAAGTAGGAAGTTGGATGTAGATGATGTTAACCCGGAGCTAGCTTTTGGAACAAAATCTAACGACAGAAGTGAAGGATTGCATGACACCGTGTTGCGTTTGGGAAAGAATGGAAGTTCTTTTAATATCCCAAAGCGTCCACGGGGTTCGGTTGGGAGGAAAAGGCGGGAAGCTGATCAAGGTTCTGAGCTGATTAGACATTCTGAATCTGCGGAATCTGCAGGAGAACTGAAGGTTGAAGATACTAAATCTGAGGTTGGGGTTGTTCCCAATGAACAATTAATTCGAGTACCTTCCCCTTCCTCCAGTAATGACTGCAATTCACATGCAAAATCAAAGGGAAAGGTAAATGTTTCAAAATCAAAGCAGAAGCCTGATGCAAAACCCTCTATGAACTCAATTGCTTGTAATGTGAAATCAAAGCAGAAGGCAGGAACTAAAGATGTTAAAATAAACAGGAATGGCCTGTCAGGTCCAGCTTGCCATGTAGGGAAAGAATGTAATCGAGTAGTAAATAATAAAGTTTCATTGCCTAAAAAACAGCAGAGTAACAATCTGAAGAAAAAGGTTATAGTACCCGGCAGAGGTAGTCATTGTGTTGAGGCCTCAGCTAAGAAGTCTGAGCCATCTGTGGGTAGTTCATCTGATAGGCTCTTTGTTGATTTTGTGGATGATGAAGATGATGAGGAGAATCTTGAGCAGAATGCAGCAAGGATGCTGTCCTCTCGGTTTGATCCAAGTTGTACTGGCTTCTCATCAAAGATAAGGTCTTCAGTAAAGGCTGATGGATTATTACTTTCATCTTCTTCTGCTCAGGACCCTTTTACCCGACTGACCAAGTCGTTTGCTGATGGGCAGTCCCCATCTGCAGAGGATCAGAGCAGAACTCTGAGACCCAGGAGAAAGAATGCAGGGAAAGGCTTCTCAAGGAAACGCCGCCATTTCTATGAAATTCTTCCCCAAGACTTGGATCCTTACTGGGTTTTGAATCAGCGGATCAAAATATTTTGGCCATTGGATGAGAGTTGGTACGATGGCCTCGTGAATGATTACAATTCAGAAACTAAGCGTCATCGCATAAAGTATGATGATCGAGAGGAGGAAATTGTTAATCTTCAAGATGAGAAATTCAAGCTGTTGCTTCTTCCTAATGAGGTTCCTGACAAATTGAAATCTAGAAAGCGTTCTAGAAGGGCCAAAGATTTATGTATTGGGCAAACAGTTCCATCAGCTTGCGATGATGAAGGCACGGGGGACCCTCTTGATTCCGAACCCATTGCTTCATGGCTGGCTAGTCAATCTCATCGTGTTAAGGCTTCACCAAAATCCTTGCAGAGACAGAGGACTTCACAGAAGCATCTCCCTTCTGTATCTTCATTGTCATCTGAGAAGACTGACAACTCAAATAGTAATGTGGTTGACTCAAAAGTATTTAGGAATAATCTAGATTGTGAATCTACATCTGTGGATAGCTTACTTGATGGCCAAATGGGTTATAGCTCTCTACTGGGGAGTAGCCACACCTCCCAAAGTGAAAAACATGTTGTTTATATCAGGAAGAAATACCGTAAGACAAGGGAAGGGGTTAGATCTGTTCCTAGAGACTTCAAAGCACGTAGAACTGCTCCATGCACAGTCAGTGTCGAATTTCCCTGTACTAAAGGGGCCTCTGACAAGCTACGATGGTCGTTTGATGATCGAGGCATTTTAAGACTACAAGTTGTTTTGCTGAAATCTGAGGAATTCAAACTTCAGATATGTATGCCTGCATTACCGTCTCTGGGATCTTCATTTGAAACGGGAAACTTTTGTCTGCTTCATGAAATATTTATGCTTCAACATGGGGTGTTGGTGAATAGCTCTCCTGCTGTTGTCCTGGAAATGCTTTTTATTGATACTGATTTTGGCATGAGGTTTCTCTTATATGATGGTTGCCTGAAGCAGGCTGTTGCCTTGATCTTCCAGATCTTAATAGTCTTTAGTCAATTTGATGAACAGTGGAATACTGACGTGAAATCACCTGTTATCTCTATAAGGTTCCTACTTTCTAGTTCTCAAGATCCAAGGAGACAGCACGCATTTGCATTTTGCAGTTTCTCCAAACTAAAAAGTTCAAAATGGCTTTACCTCGACTCCAAGATTCTGCAACAGTGTCTTCTTATTAAACAACTACCCATCTCCGAGTGCACGTTTGACAACATAAAGGATCTTGAATGTGGGGATTTTCGCTCACGCTTACCTTGTGACGGTTTAAAACACTCCTTAAATGAGGTATCCTCTTATCTTACTCATTCAGTTGCTATTTATAGTTTTTACTTGTGGGTTACAGCAAATGAACTGCTTGTTTCCTCATTTTGTTTAATTTCTTGTGTGAGAGTAAGATACTGGAACCTGGAAGCTTTCAAATTTCAATGGTTCCGTTTTTAACCATAGTAATAGTTCTCCCTAATTCTATCTCTTTCTGTGTTTTAAGAAGAAACTCGTGTCTGGAATTTTACCAATGGGTGTTTCCCACGAAGCCCGTAGTAGAAGGATGGGTCAATCTGCTTCTAGTCTGGCGGCAAATCCTGCAAAAGCACCTCAATTTGCTCTCTCCTTTTCTGCTGCACCAGCTTTTTTTCTCACTCTGCATCTCCAGCTACTCATGGAACATAGTTGTACTTGGGTCAATCTCCAGCATCGGGATGATCTTTTCTTTTCAGAAAGTAATGATGAAGTTTGCCAACCAGGTTCAGAATGTGCTCAATTTAAGCCCAGATCTGGGGCTATTCAAGATGGCACCACTGAGATTCAAATCAGAAAAATAGACACAAAAGCTCCTGGTTTTCATGGTTGTCAACGAGATTTTGAAATGGGTGTTGTCTTGGCAGGCAGTGCTGCTGGAAATTGTTCCAAAATTACTAGTCAATCGTACCAGTATGAGCGTAGGCAAGAAGCGGATCAACTTATTGATGCATCCGGACTTCCATCTGTTCCAACATCAATCACATCTCTAATTCCTGACCCCAGGAGTGAGTCCACATCAGTTGGCATGAAAATTGAAATTCCATCTTCTGAACAAGTTGATGTACCTTTGGATGGACAATACTGTATATCAAGGCAGGCCTCCAATGTGGATTGGAATGTGCGTGATGTTTGTATTCATAAACGCAATGCTAACAACTTCAGAAACACATGGCAGCATGGTGGAAGCAACTCACTAACTTCTCCATTTGGACATCAACCAACAGTATGGCCTGATGGAAGCCCGAACTTCAAGGCCAATGGATTCAGTAATGGACCGAAGAAGCCGCGAACTCATGTTCAATACACATTGCCATATGTAGGTTGTGATATAAGTGAAAAGCAAAAATCGCCCAGCTCAAAATCTCTACCTTGCAAGCGAATTAGAAAAGCTACTCTGAAGAGGATATCTGATGGTCCTGATAATGACCAGAAAAATACAGAGTTGCTAAGTTGTGTTGCAAATGTTCTAGTCACCCATGGGGACAAAGGATGGAGAGAATATGGGGCTCATATTATGTTCGAAGTTGATGATCATAATGAATGGAGACTGGCTGTGAAACTTTTAGGAGTTACAAAATATTCCTACAAGGTTAAAAACATTTTACAGCCTGGGTCAACCAACCGATACTCACATTCTATGATGTGGAAAGGAGGGAAGGATTGGGTACTGGAGTTTCCGGACCGGAGCCAGTGGATGCTTTTCAAGGAGATGCATGAGGAATGTCACGATAGGAATATCCGTGCTGCATCTGTGAAGAACATCCCCATCCCTGGAGTAAGGTTGGTCGAAGAAAGTGATGATTGTGTAGATGAAGTTCCTTTTATACGGAGTCCTACAAAGTATTTCCAACAGGTTCAAAATGATGTTGAAATGGCATTGGATCCTGGACGTATTTTATATGACATAGATAGTGATGATGAAGAGTGGTTGATGGCACACAATAGCCGCTCTGACAAACACGATGAGATATCTGAGGACTTCTTGGAGAAGGCGATTGATATGTTTGAAAAAGCTTCATATTCTTTGCATCGGGTGAACTTTAGAAATGATGAAATTGAAGAGTTTCTGATTGGAATGGGGTCATTGGGAGCTGTTAACGTTGTACATGAATACTGGAGGGAGAAGAGGGAGAAAATGGGCATGTCTTTAATAAGACATTTACAGGTCTGCTGAAATTTATATTGTTTTTCTCTTGTTTTATGGTGTTATGATGTCTGTTATAAAGTTTGATATATATGTTATATCTAATACACCAGAACACCAAATAATCTCTGGTCATTTTTTCTAAATGGCTTTCTTAATGTGTTTTAGCGGCTTGTCTGAACCAGATATAGAGGAGAATAAAAATCAATTGCCAACCTTTTGGTATAATGGTTTGTGTCATGCATGCCTTGAGTTGACTTCAAAGGCTAATTTCATTTGGGACTTTCTGTTTTGTCTAACTTTCTTCTGGTGTATATGTAAAGTTAATCATTGAAATTTGGGATTGTGTAACTGAATGAATCCATGATATTCGGTGGTGATCTGCAGATTCTTAAGTATCGAGTATGGCACTTGTTATTTTCCCAGCTTATTGAGCAAACTTTAAGATGCTCGAAGTATCATCATTTGTCCTCGCCATAGCGCTGCACTATTCACAGTATAATTGTCCATTGTGGCCCCAGAGCTGTGTTTTATTTGATTGTTATCATTTGTCATGTATGTATTTATTTTAGACTCATGTTATCACTCTTTTGCATTTAGCCTCCACTCTGGGAGACGTATCAACAACAGCTGAAGGATTGGGAGCAGAATGTTACTCCTGGATTATATGCCTTTTCTGTTGGTAATCAGGGGAAGGTTCTTCCTGAGAAGCCACCCATGTTTGCATTCTGCTTAAGACCACGAGGCTTGGAGGTTCCTAATAAGGGCTCAAAACAGCGGTCTCACAGGAGACTTCAAGTCTCTGGACAGCATCATGCTTCCTTGGCAGATCAGGATGGTCTTAATTTTGGTAGTATTCTATTCTTTCCTATTGCAATTATCATTATGTTTTTTTATACCTGTCATCCTTCCATGGAAGGCTTATGGAAGGCTTATCAGTTCTTTCTTTCTTTTGTGAATTTATTTTTTCTTGAATTTTCTTCTCTTAAAAGTCTATCATTGCATAGGGAGAAGATTCAATGGGCATATTTTTGGAGATGAGAAGGTTTTACATACAACCAGTATACATCATGATTACTCTGATGTTTCTCCATCACTTAGAGCTTCAACGAGGGTACTGTCTCCAAGAGATGCACATTTCTACTTGAACAATGGGGTGTTTGAGTGGAAAGGTAGCCCAAAGTTTTACAAGAACAAATCAAAGAAGCTGGGATCATACCCCTCTTTTAACAGTCAACTGGTGATGTCCCACAAGCCTAGGCCAACAGGGAAGAGAAATGCAGCTCAGCAGTGGAACATGGGTGTGCCTGAATTACCCAGTCCGAGGCATTACTTTCCTGAAGGACCTCATAGGCAAGTGGTCGAGCAATTTGATAGTTCAGATCTTCATGAGTTCCGATTGCGCGATGCATGTGGTGCAGCACAGCATGCACTGAAAATGGCGAAGCTCAAGAGGGAGAAGGCTCAAAGATTGCTCTATAGGGCTGATTTAGCTGTCCACAAAGCCGTGGCTGCTATAATGACTGCGGAGGCCATAAAAGATTCCTTTGGCAACTCTAATGGCATTAATTAGAAACATGGTGTGGTTCTGCGTTCATTTTAAGGAAATATAACTCTCCCATCAGCCAAGGCATGCGTGGCATCCAATCTCCATGAGAGAAAGTTCTGGCTTCCCAATAAGCGACTTTCTATACTTTGTCCATAGTATAAAATCATTTGTAGCGTGATGGCTGGGCAGGTGTTGTAGATGGTGACCGTCACTTCTGCCTAGTCTGATACAAAAAACCCCTCCAGCTCCACCTGAATTTCCACTATCAAGAGCAATTTTGGTCAACGGCGTTCCAGGTTTTGCATGCCACTTATTTTGCCAAAATGCAACATCAACATGTTTGATGCATGTGCCAGTATGGAGCGGTTCGGCATTCAATCACTGTACATAGTTTCTTGCATTCTCTTTACTAGTATTAGTACTACTCAATTAACCTCTAGTCCTTAGCTTATAGGACTCAATACTGAAGGAGCAAGTGGCTGAAATAATACACTTTCTTTTCTGCCTTTCATCGCGGCGAGGAAGAACAATTTTATGCTGTAAGTAATTATTTTTGTAGAGGAATTCGTACCCAGAAATGCTTAGTGTAGATCCATTTTCTCCATGTCAACTTCATTTTTTCCCATGTACTAGCTAGCTTTCATGTGGCTTAGAAATACTCTCAGATTTTGTGTGTTAAGTTTCTATGGGTATCTCCTCTCCCCTGACCCTGAGGTATAATCATGTTTGCTTTATAGGTTGAGTTTGTTGCTGACGATTTTTTTTGTAATGTATAGCATCTTTTATATGAATGAGAGGTTTTTGGTTCACCAACTTCTCTTTCGCCCAATTAAATTAATTTATCCGTTTTTAAATTTGCAAAATAAAATCTCAAACAGGTGCAAGTTTGAATGTATTATTATTATTTCAAAACTGGTTCTGTTCTAACCTTAATTATTACTAATGCAAAATAATTATTTGCCAGAGAGAGAGTGAAAAAAAAATTATAAAACATTTCAAAGACTTGGAAGTCTTCCTTATTTATTTGGATTCTTAATTTTATTGGAACACGGACCGAAGTCATCTTGAATATCGTGATTTTGTCTTTTCTTTATTCCATGTCGAATTTACAATTTCTTTTAACTTTGGCTATGATTTAAATGAATCGAATTATATAATTGATTAATCTATTGTCGAATTAAATTTTGATTTTTTATTCTTGTTATTGAAAATTCCAAAACTTGTGAGTTTAATTAAGTTTTAACTGAATCTGAAAAATTTCTTGAATTTTAAAAATATTTTTATTTACAAAAAATTCATGGGTTCTTACTAGAAACGACCAACTGTAAAAACCGCCAACATTCCCGCCTGGCCTCTCTGCGTCTGCAAACATGAAATAATCAATCAACTTTTCAATTTCCCTTTCCACTCCCTCTACACTCCTAACTCATAATTAATCCAAACCAACTATTCTCTAATCCCCTCATCATTGAAGTTGGAGGGTTTCATCAATCTTGCGATTTGAAGAATTATCAGGTAAGTTTTTATTAATTCTTTCATTCAAGAATGAATGTGGAGGAAAGAAATGATGCATGCAATGTTGATCTCATGTAAGAGAATCGAGTTTGTAAGAGATAAGTTGTAGGATTGATTGTCTTTACAGAGTTGTAGTTTTTTTTGGATGCTTCAGCATTGTCATATGAATAGTTTTCTGCTGAGTTTCATTTTTTCCCCTGTCACTGGTTAGAGAGCGTGCATTGGAGAAAAGATGCCTCGTCGTGTGAAGGAAGAGGGTAGAACTGAAACGATCATCCACGGTCTTCTGAAGGAGCCTGATAATCGGAGATGCATCAACTGCAATAGTTTGGTATGAATTCATGGTGGAATTTGAAAACAATCTTCGATGTTCTATTGTTATTTGTTTTTGAATTTTCCGTTTTGATTAGAGTTTCTAGCTCCGGCTCAGTTCTTTTTGCATTGGCAATTAGCTTTTCTTTAATTATGTTAGAATAATGTGAATCTCCTTCCTGAAAGGATTATTGCACACAATCATTTCTGTTTGTCTATGGTGTTTTCATTCCTGTGGGACTTCGGAGTGCTTCATGTTTTACTAGAGAAATGATCAGATTTCCTAGATGAAGTTCTCATTTATTTGTCATGTTTTTGTGTGTGTATGTACCACAAACTTTGAAGACCCAAATCAAGGTCTGAAATCTAAATTCATATGCTTAGGATTATGCAAAGATGACTACTATGTTACTCCGCACTTAAACTTATTTACCACCTCTTATCTTCATGAGCTTTAAGATGAGTAATATCTTATCTTATACTCAACAAGCAGGAGCTGCAGTATGTCTGCACGACTTTCTGGACATTCGTCTGCAAGAATTGTAGTCGAGTTCAGTAAGTTTCTTCACATTCACGTAGTCCCCAACAGGGCTACTGTCCACAGCATTCAGGTTTCTCTTAAGCAATAATAGAATATCAGTGCTGAATATACTATTGAATCAGTTAGAAATCTAACTGGTGGTGATGGATATTTAGTTATATACACAGTCTTGTTTTATGAAATTACAGTCGGGAGTTTTCTCATCGAGTAAAGTCTTTGTCAACGGCAAAGTTCAATGAAGAGGAGATTATGGCCCTTCAGGCTGGAGGAAATGAGGTAAGGTATCTGTATAGCTTCAAGGATGTGTAGTTTGTTTTTATACACCTATGTTATGAACCAAAACCTCGATTTCTTCAGAGGGCGAAGGAAATTTACTTCAAAACTTGGGATCCACAATATAATTCTTATCCTGACAGCAGGTAATATATGTTTTTGGAATTCATGTTATCATCATCATCATGCATAAGCCAATAGTTCATCACTCAATTCTACTCTGAATTTCAGTAATCTTCAGAGGCTTCGAGAATTTGTCAATCTAGTTTATGTTGATAGAAGGTATGCTGGTGATAATAGGTCCTTCAAGCTACCAAGGGTCAAATCTGTAAGCCCCTTGCTTATATGTACTTTTGTTTTGCTCAAACACAGTTAATCTTGATGACACGATTATAGTTTGGAGTCGCGGAGACTTATATCATTCCACACTACAGGAATCAAGGGACTTCAGGGACTGGCCTTCTGAAAAACCTAGTTGGGGTTGGAGGGGTGACTATTTGGGGAGGTCTGCAGTTGAAAGAAGTAGCAGCAGTGATAGGGATGAATCCTATAACTGTGATTTATTTGAGAGATCTAGTTCATCAGGGAGCATAGGATTGCATTTAAGAGATTTCTTAGAGGAAAGAAATCCAAGAAACACCCATGAAATGCCAAGATCTAGAAGCCACAGGAATCGTTCCCCTCGTATTGAGATAGTTGATGACAGGTTCCGGGAAGATGGAAGTGTCAAGCGCTATAAGAGGAACGCTCTTAGAGAATCTGGGTCCATGTCCAGCTCACCTGCTTCTCTAAGGAATACAGCAAGTCTCCCCATTATACGCCCTCTCAACGAGATTTTGGATGATCAAGTTCCTGAGATAAGAGTAACAGTACCTTCTGGAGCTGATGATCAGAAGGCTGCTGGAGGTCCGGTGAGTTAGTTAAAGTTGTTTATGAATATGTTTAAGCATTAAGGTGGCCATCATGAAGTCCAATGTAGATATTTAAGTTACAAAGATGTTCTGATTCTCTGAGTAAAACCAGAGTTAAACCTTAAGTTCTTTAATATGTTTATCATGGCAGAAGGCAGCTGATGCCACTGTCTCAAGGTCAACTGACGAAGATGAAAAGGCAAATGAGCCGACAAACTATACTAGCTTGATTGACTTTTCTGGTGACAAGGCAGAGCAGATGGCTTCAGAAACTGAAAATGGAAGCAGCTCTACTGCATATTCCACTACTCAGGCTTCTGCTGCTATTGTTCCTATTAATTCAGTTGAATCTTTGTTGTTTGAACTTTCGCCTCCTGTGACTGCTTCATCTGCTTGTACATCTCTAATGCTGCCTTGTGCAACGACAACAGCTCAGCTGACCTGTACGGACAGTACTAATGTTGAGACAACTCAAGTACCCATGATTTGTAGTAGTTCTGAAGCTCCTGCTATCACAGTTGTCGCTAGTGACCCATCGTTGGACAAAGACAACACGTATCCTATGATGCAAGACATGCACACACATCAGCCTCCTTCCAATACTAGCTTTAATGATCTAGAAAGTGCCTCCTCAGTTGAATCTTTGATGAATGAGGTAGGAAGAAAATTTGTTAAGAAAGTTAACCGTAGAGCTACATTTTTTTCTGTTATGGAAATAATCAGCAAGCAAAATAAACAGATGCTCCCTTTCTGTTTAAAAAGTTCCAAGTGATAAGTTATCCACATTTTATGAATTTTGGTTTCAGAAGAAACTGATCATTTTCCTAACTGCAGCAAAGCAACGGATCATCTGCAGCGGATGATCTAAGGCGAAAAAATAGTGCTCCAGTTGTACAATCAATACAAGCTGCCATTCCTTCATCTAATGCTAGGAATGAAATTCCAGAGGTATTACTCTCCTTGTATTATTTACATAACATTCTGGAATTGTACCTTTTTGAGTGTTATCTTCAAATGTGTGGATAATGTTATGCAGGAACTTTTCACTTCAGGTTATCCCTCATTCATTCCAGATGTTGGATGGCGGATGAATCTGCCTCACGGAGCAGGATACGGCACGCAATTCCATCCTCCGGCAATGGTATGCTGTGTATCTCAACAAAGAATATAATCTGAATTATGGCGTGATTGCATCATTCTAAACATGTGTCGTGTTGACAGCCGCTAACAGCTTATCCATATCCAACAAAACCAAAGAATCCTTTTGACTTTGATGATGACGGATGCCAAGTTCAAGCAGCAACAGTAAGCATAACTAGTCTTTTTTACTCCACCAACATACAACAGTGTTATAGAACCTATCCCATTAATCCTTTTACTTTTGCATGGCTCTTAATTGTGATTTAATCAATGAAAGTTTGTGAATCTGTCCTTGTTGTTTTTTCATCTAGGTCCCATGTATTCCACCATTGCAAGGAAATCTACCTAATGCATCAGCTCTACCTTCTCAAGCACAAAATATATCCCCATATGGGATTGGGATGAACATGCCTCTAGGTACAAATAGTAAAGAAAAAAACAATACGTAAAATATATCCCCATATGGGATTGGGATGAACATGCCTCTAGGTACAAATAGTAAAGAAAAAAACAATACGTATCTCTGTGATTGTAACATTCATGTATCTCATGCTTTATTGCCAAACTTCTGCATTCTTGTGTGTTTAATAGTTCCCGGAGCTTACATGGCACAGCCGTCGAATAACGTGCTATTTTCCAGGTACTTGTGCATATGGTTTCTCTAGATGTTTGTAGTTTTCAGTTAAATTAATCTTCTTCACTAACTTGTCTTTAGCGCATGTTTCTGTGGGACGGAGGGTCCGGATAATTAAGGTCACAGGGGAAAGCTAAAGCTAACTACCTGATTGTTCACATCTCATAATGACTTTACCTGCCTTAGTCTTGTCAGATTTTGTAAATCTTCTATTTTATGAAGACATTTTTAATGCTAAAGCTTCAAGATCTTATATTTAAACAATAATTCATATGATCTGTCGTGGTCAAGTTGTCCTACACGATTAAACAGGTTAACTACTCTGGAGTTTTCAAGATTATTGCACTTCTTTAAGCTAAACTCTTTTCTTGCAGGCCAGAAGGAAATGCTAACATTGGCAGAAGTGAAGACCCTTTAGCATATCTTAACCCAATCCAGACAGCAAGTGGAGCAAACTCCTTTCCTGCGGCTCCTACTTCTTCGTTATCACGAACAGGAAATCCTTTTGGATAATGTCTAAAACTGGGGTTATAACTGTAACTTTTCGCCCTTCTGTGTTGTGTGGTGACAAAATGTTGAACGCGGTGCATGCTCGCGTTTGAGCTAGGAAAGCATCTTGATTCAATGTGGTGTTGATCTCTGGTTGATATTGTACAAAATTTTAGAACTCAAGTTGAAAAGCAGAGGGATGTTTTGCTAAAGAATTCTTGTATTTTCAACCCTTTTCAACAGTGCCAGCATAGTTGAAAGATATTGATGTTTGAACTTCCTCAATAAAAAAAGAAAAATGACTGTGACAGTCATTTAATTTCAATCTTATCTAGTGCAAAGAAAAGGAATCCTCCAAGGATGAAAGTCATTGTTTGCTATATATATATACAAAAGCAATGCTGAAATTAATGCAGAAATGATCTCCTGCTTGAATAGAAAGAAAGTGAGATGCTTTTTTTTTTTTTAATTTGGAGGTCAAATAAAATATAGTAAAAAACACTTCATCACAATAAATGTGAGATATAAGTGTTGACAAAAGTAGTTGGTGATTTTGGCCTATAAACACAGAGCACTCACATATTTGTGCAGGGAGCTGAAAGGAATGGAGAGGAGGGCAGGCAGTGGAGGTAGCAGCGTGGCGGTGGCTTTGGTGGTGTTGGTGTTGGCAAGCAGTGTGAATGCACAGGTATATACTTGTTGGGGAGGATGCTATAATGTGTGTTTCTTGAGAAGCAAGAAGAGTGACTCTGAGAAGTTGGCATGCTATTATAAATGTCTCCCCACCTGCACGCCTCATTCCCCTTCGGATTATCGGTATTACTGTCAGATTGGTTGCTCCTTGGGAAGATGCAGAGCTCTTTATACTGGTATACTCTCTCTCTTTTTCTCTCCCTCTCTCTCTTGAGAGAACACACACAGAAGGCAAATGCATGGATTATTATGTTGCTTAGCTGAGAGATTGTTTTGTTTTGTCACTGAACAGATGGAGCAGAAATGGAGAAATGTTTTGGAAAGTGCAGCAACATTTGCAAATTCTGAGGAAGTTTGGATTTCAGACAATTTGGAGCAGCTGTCTATTTTGTGATGTACAATAATATAAAGGCAGTTGATTACTGCTGCTCCTTCAATTTAAAAATACAAACAACACCATCTTTATTCATTTAATTATATGTTTTTTGTTCACAAGAACAAGAGAAACAACTTATACAACAAGAGCAAGAACTAAAGAAACAACAAATTAAAAGTGCAGATGTTTATTTAATTTTATGAAAGGGAATGATGACCAGACCAAAAACCGGACCAAGATGAGGCCTCCCCAGCATATCTCAATCTTAGCAGAAAATGCACAACCATCCCACACAAGAATCCGAGAGCAGCACTCGATCCAACCAATGAAATCGCGGTGCAGACAAGCATCACGAAAGCCTGCTCCTTGGAGTTCATGTCCCTACAACATACCGCAAGCTCAATCCCAGCAAACAGAAGCAGAACCCCCAGAATCCCAACTGGAAACTGCCCCAAGATCTTCACCAATGAGCTGCCCAACACCAATCCCAGCACCAACTTTGCCATTCCCAGCAATACCACACACCCCCCTGACCGCCCCCCAAACTTATACTGCCCGGCTAGCCCCCCCGCCCCATGGCAGCAGGGCATTGCCCCAAACCAGCACCCTGTGAGGTTCATCAGGCCGACTGTGATCGACACCGACGTTGCAGAGACCACCTTATCCGGGAATAGATCGGTCGACAGCTTGCATACTGCTATGACAGAGTTGAGGATTGATAGAGGGAGTTGAGGGATTGTTCCCTTGATGAACCCTTGCTTCCATGCATGCTTTGAAATCTTCATCACGTGCATCGGTGATGGCCCGAATTTGAATTCTTTGACCGCTTTAGGCCCCCTCACAATCGCAAGAATCACTCCGAGCAAGAAAATCAAGAATGCAGACGGAGTTGATGCGATCACTCTCCTCACCTTTCTCCCTTTCCCATGATCAGTCTCTCCTCCCTCCGCCTCTCTCTCCTCACCGGAACCGTTCACGACTATGATAACGACAGCGCAAGCTAGAGCGAGGATCAAACCGTCCAACCCCAGCCACGGCCTCTCCGCCCCAGCTTTCGACTTGGCGAAATTCTGCTCTTTCCTGATGTACTTCACCGCCGTCATGGCGAATGAGAGCCCCTGCGCCAGCTGGATTCCTCTGACGATGGAGATGGGGACCAGCTTGTTGACGAGCCTCATCAGCCCCGTGGCGCCGAGGAAGACGAGGATGGCGCCGGTGCAGATTCCGGCGGCCATAACCTCAGGAATACCAAAAGAGGCATCGGTGATGGCGACGGCGGCGATGGACTTCATGGGCTGGACGGGCATGGGGACGCCGTAGATGGCGCCGGTGACAAAGTTGTAGATGCCGGTGAAGATCAAGGTGGTGCCGAGATCGAGATTCTTGGCGAGAGTGAGGGCGAGGATGATGGGAATGTAGGTGCCTAAGTCGCCCATGGAGCCGTTGAGCTCGGCCCATTTGGACGTGAAGATGAGGTTGCGGCGGAGCTCGTGAGCGGCGTGAGATGGAGATAGAATGGATTTCCTCGACTGGGTGGCGGCCTCGAGGTCTGGGCCGTGGCTTTGTGGTTCCATCGTTGACGAGAACTAGAAACTGTTGTGCTGCCTCCTCCATTGTATATATATAGGCATCCAAAACATTCTTATTATAAACCCTCCATTTCATTTATTTGGTTAAAGTATATATATATTTAATATAAACGCATTTATTAAAGAGTCTAACCTTAAATAATTACTTTTATTATATAATTTTTTAAATAAGTACTTGTTAGGAAATTTGTTAAATATTATTATTATTATTATTATTATTATTATTATTATTATCAAAGAAGCGAGGATCACAATATCTTATATCAAGCTTATGACAAAACATAAACATAAGAATTTTTTTACTGAATTTAAAATCCGGCAGCTTACTTTAAAAACAACAAAAACAGACAACCATCCTACCAACTGCCCTAATGGGTTTTACAACGTCCGCTCGGCGGGTCTTACCAGATGAAGAATAGTCTGAGAATACTGTTCTTAGTTCAGGCCAAAAACAAATTCAAACCTTATGCAATGTTTAAGCCATTTATAAGATTATGTGCAAGAATTTAATAATATTAAATCCATGCTTTAGATATAATCAGATATAGATTAACACAAAGATTTAGCCTATAAGGCCCATCATGATCTCCAAAAAAAAAATTTAATATAATTTTAATACAGAATTTAAATGCAAAATTTAAATACAGAAATATAAACTTAAAACTGACAAACTTCTTGATCACACTTTATTGAAAAAAAAATTTTACAAGAGAGAAGGGCTTAGAAGGGTAGAAAGGGATAGCTCGTCAATACGAGGCGTGCCCTTCTGAGAACAAAGAGGCTCCTTTTATAGGCCTCGAAACCTAAAAAAAAAAATAAAATTACAATATAGCGGAGATTTTGAATCCGTCGCTTAGCTGTACATATGCTTTTTAAAAGCTAGAAACTATTACAAAAATTTTCAAATGCTTTTATAAAAGCTGCAGCTCATTCTTCCGAATTATTGTCCCTGGATGATTTCTTCTTTTTGTCTTCTTACGGACTCCACCATCTCTTCAAATAATTTATCGATCTGTGTATCACCCAGATCATTTGGGTCTTGTGATTCTTGGAAGTCATCATATCCGAGCATTTCTTTATCTTTTGATTGCTTCATCAATTGAGATTTTATTGCTTCAAAATAATTTTGTATTATTTGCCTCTTTGATAATTGTGAAGAGGAAGGACTCATTTCCACATCTATAGCTTTTAAAGCTGATTTATAATGTATAATTTTCTCTTCCATAAGAATAATAGTATCATTGCCATAACACTTATTAGTTATAGGGCCAATCTTTAACATTTTTTCCCAGAATTTGCAAAGAAATTTTCTCTTTAAACAGGGAATGCCTGTTTCGGTATATTTGAATTCTGGAATCCATTTGAGAATCTGATCACTGTAAAATTCTACAGATAAATTGCAGAATAGTGACGAATAAATTTATAAGAGTACCCTAAGGTTGTCGAATCCAGAGGAATTGTGTAACGAAATTATTTCATGTACAAGCCATGATCTTAGAATCTAGGGATAAGGGTCAATTTCGCCCTCCAACTATTCTGACATGAATATTTTAACCCCTGCATGACTATTTGACTCAATTAAGCCCTTTAACTTTTAAATTTGGCTCAATTTAATCCTTCATCTTATAAAATTATCGTTTTACCCCTAATTAGGAAAGACAATGTATTTACTTTATGATTTTATTATAATTTCTCATTATTTATTATTTTATATATTAAATTAGTTATTTTTTATTTATATTTGTAATCTTCATGAGTAAAAATAATTAATATAAAATAATAAATACATCAATATTTATATTTAGTCTAGATTTAATTAAACTTTAATGGGCGGTTATACAATTTATTTAATTATATTTGTATTTGAGTATTTTAAATGTTTTTTTTTAATTTGCTATTTTCAAAAAGTTTTTAAATTTTAAATTGATTTATATATATTGCATAAATCAAATGTTAATTAGATTTTAAGTATAGTTCCGTCATGAGGATAATGCAATTTTTGTTATGGTGGATAAATCTTATAAATTAGTTTTTTAACATATATACATAATATATATGTTCTTTTTAACATGTAACATCAGTTCTTTTTTTAAAATGATTATTTAATTAATATTATAACTTAGAATCTTTATGTATATTATAAAACTTATAAACTATGACTAATAACAAATTAAATTTATCCATTAAAAATATTTAAGATTAAAATAAATGTAAAAAAACGATAATAATTTTGATTTTTATGAATAGTTTTAATTCATCATTTTGGATAAAAAAAATTCATTGTATGATCATTGTCCAAATTAAATGGTGAAACAAGTCAAAAACAATAACATCACAAATTCACAAATGTCTTTTAATTAATGGTATCATTCATATCGTGTTATAGAATTAGTTTTAAAAATAGAGTTTGAAATATAAATTGTTGGAGTAGTCCAATAAAATAAGTTTAAAAATAATATTTATTTCAACTCATGTTTTATTAATAGATTAATTTATTATTTCGTATTTTTTAAATTATTAAGTATAAATTCATTTTATTATTAGATAAATTAAATGTATAAATAACAAAAAATTAAATTAATATTCAAAATAATAAACAATTGAAAAATAAAGATGAAATCATAAAGCTAATATGTTCTTTTTCCTAATTAGGGTAAAACTGTCATTTTTTAAGATGGAGGGTTAAATTGAGCCAAATTTAAAAATTAAAGGGGTCAATTGAGCCAAATAGTCAAGTAAGGGCTAAAATGTTCCTGTCACTATAGTTGGAGGGCTAAATTAACCCTTATCCCTATAATCTATTGTTTGAGTAAACATAAAATTGGGGTTTTGATTTTAAAAAGTAAAGATAGCAGTGCGGAAAATTAAGGGGTATTAAGAAATCAAATTAAAGGGACACAGACTCTAGGACGAACTATCAATCAAAATACATATCAATTAATTAACTTGCACTGGTGAGAAATTATAATATACTATAATTTCTTGGTCAGACAATTATAGCCTAGGTTACTAGCATGTGAATGTATATGCTTTTTCGGCCTCAATAACACAGTACTAATCAGCCTTTTATAAATTCATAGATTAACCCTACAATCACTATCTTCCCATAGGACAGATTGTTAATTGTATTCGAATTCCTTTTCCTGTTATTAATTTTCTCTTTTCAGTCCTTCAATTAACAACTATAAACCTAGAATTAATTCTATCTTTCGATCTGATTAATTCTAAATCCTAATAATTAAAACATGACTTTGAAACCAAGCAATTCAATGTTAATCAATTAAATATGCAATTGATTGATATTCGTTGCCCTAGAACCCGCTAGAGTTTCTAGCCTCTCATCGCAGATAGAAAACCAAAACAAAACATGTCATTAAAGTGCATAAAAATAACTTACAAGAAAATAAAGATTCGTGCTGGAAAATAAAGTATGTTGAATGCTTCAAAGGTCCCAGGCTGAATAATATATGAAAAGGGATGATATATGGTGATAATAAGTGAATAAAACTCGAAAATAGGGACTATTTATAGGTGTGGATGTGTATCCTATCAAGTCTAGGGCTAGAAATCCGATTTGATTCGAATTTAATCAAATTTTGCCAGATTTTCCCGCACTTTGATCGACGTGGACAAACTTCGATCGACGCACAAGTTCTTGCATTGACCCGTCTGTGCGATCTCACAGTTTTAGCCATAACTTTCACTCCCGAACTCCGATTGACCCGATTCCTGTTGCGTTGGAAAGCTAACTCGAAGTTCTATCCATTGCCATGCACCAATAGCCCGAATTCCTTGTGTGGATGAATCCTTCAATGCTACTATTACACATCACTACCTTCGGAAAGATTTTCCAGAGAATTTAAGCCTAAAACCTGCAAAAACATACCATGACAAGCGTAACACCACATAATATAGACTCATGCATGAATTATATATATAAGCTTAAGAAAACTACATAAAATAATAGAAAATAATATAGATAAGTGAGTAAAATAATGAACTTATTAGAATCCATGGAACAAATAATTCTGTGAAGAATATTACTTCACTTATATTTTTTTATTAAGATATTCTTTTTATTGAGACTTTTAAGATAGGGAGACAAATTTTGATTCTTCATAATTTTTTATTATTTGTTCTGGCAGGATTTCTACAGGAGTACCGTAAATATGCCACCAATTAAAAAACCAATTTGGAATTTCTTGGTTATAAACCAAAGAACATATTTTAAGAAACCAAGTGCGCCTTTTCTTCTTATTCTCATATACGAGAACATGATAAAAAGCATCTATATAATCCCAATAATTATATCTTAGGTTTGACCTAGTTTTTGGATTAGTAACTTCCTTTTCTGATAATGGAGATATTCCCCGTTCTTCTATTGTTATAATTTTCTTTATAACTATTTGTTAGGTGTTGATGTAGAAATCCCACCTTTAAAATTGATGTTTTGATGTGTCAAAACTGTGTACCAAAGTCTAGGCCTTAGAGTTATTACCTCATGTAATCATTGTATAGGATGATCGAGTTGTAATAGTCTAGAAAGAAGGAAACCATCAAAACTGTGGAACAATTTTGAAGAAGATGCCATTCAAACGAGATAACTGTTGAACATACAAGACGAAGACAAGCAGAACAGAGCAAAGGTCACGAAAAACCGCACAGACAATTTTTCCGGTCAAGGCTTGGATACTCAAGAAAACTGTGGACATAGTCTTCACATAGAAACTGTTGAGAGGCGCTCACAGTTTCAGACCAAGACAGTTTCGCGTCAAGGAATGCATACATAGCAAGATGTCGAACAAGTCGCAGAAGAACTTCAAGGATGTCAATGATAAAACACAGACAGATACTCAGCTGCGACTGGCGTACAACGTTGTTCGGCGTCTGACACAACAAGTACAAACTGCTCAGAAAAGCAGGACGTTGTAGCAGAAAAAGCAGAAAGGCAAGCGACTTTTTTAGAGAAGGATGGACTATGATTGAACATCCTTCTCAATGTCTCTACCGTCTATTTTCTGGTTTCTCACCTATAAATAGTAGGAACAACAGAGACAGAAAAACCTTTGCATCTTTGAATCTCGACACATTTATTCTTGCCTATCTGCAGAAATTAGCGCTCAAAGCATTTAACGCTCTCAAGCAAGAAGGCATTAACTCCGTGGTTCATTTATTGAACATGAGGCATTTACTGCTCAAAGAATCCTTCGAGATTCATCGTGTGACCTTGGGTACACAAGGATTAATTCAGCTGACTTAATCTACTTTCTTGGCGTTCTTACTTTTCGAGTAAGAACACAGCAACCTGCTCTTGCAAAAGAAGAGAAGGTTATTACGGGCAACTGCCAAACTGCGTACGTTCTGGGAAGAACTCAACCATCCAACCTACTGGAGAAAGAAAAGGGAGGTTTGTCCTCAGTCCAACTTTGAGCTGGTCCACAGAGAAGATGCAGAGCCTTCGACGGACTGAAGAAGTAGTGAAGTACAACTGCCTGGGCGAGTGATCCATTGTGCTGTGGACGGAGGTTTCTAAAGCAACTGGCTATAGATCGTGAGGATTATATCTTCATAACTTAGTGAATTACCGGATCAGATATCCGAAGAGTGGACGTAGGACATAAGGCTCCGAACCACTATAAATATCATGCGTTGTTTACAACTTTACTTACTTTACGCACTTTAAAGTTTTTAGTCATATCTTGAAACCTTCAACACTTATTCTGTAAGTGTTGAAGTGTATAAACTATTAACTGCTCGTACCTGTAAAAATGTTAACCTAATCTGCTGGCTAACATAAACTGTGTTGATTAGAAACTGAACTGCTCATAATTAGAGTGTATTTAACTGTATTAATACTTCCGCTGCACATTATACGTACTCTGATCTGGGACGAATAAGTGGTATCAGAGCAGGTCGGTCTTCCTAGACTGTCCTGTTTTGAGTCGCTTAAGACCGGATCCATATTTCCTTACACTCTAACTGTTTGTTTAGTGTGACTAGCGAGCAGATAATTTTTAGATAATGATGAGTTATCCAAGTCTTCCCAAGTACAATCCAGAGAAGTTCAAAGTATGGAAGAAGAGGTGTCTCATTTAGCTGAGATCTTAACATCTAGAGATGGATGAGGTTCTAAAGAATGGACCTCTGAAGATCCAAATTCCTAAAGTCAATCTCGTCGTAGGAGATGCTCCAGGCGGCATTGAAATGATAGACAAACCTATGGAGGACTAGACACTTGAGGACAAGAAATGCCATCAGGTTGATCTCATCGCGCATGAAATGATTATACAATCCCTCTTAGATTCTCTCACGGACGCAGCCGTGGAGAACAACACAGCCAATGAACTGTGGGATTGGATCAACGACCTCACGAAAGAAACAAAAACGATGAAGCACAACAAGAAGCAGGTCATCATGGAGAAATACGAATCCTTCCAGGTGCTACCTGGTGAGACAATCAAGTCGATGGAAGCAATGTTCAATACCATCGTTAGCGAAATGAAGAGTCTTGGAAGAGAAGAGAAGGTGGTTAATATGAATGCTAAAATCCTTTCAAGACTGCCGAAATAAGATTGGTTCGTCAAGACCACCAGTTTAAAGACAATGGATCTCTCCAAAATGTCCACCAAAGAACTGTTCGCCGAACTTCAAGCCCATGAATGGGATATCCAAATGGTGAACAGAAATGAAGCTGTTAGAACCCCAAATTCAGCAGCAGATGGCGACGCAGGTTTCTTCGTGAAGAGAGACTTTCAAAGGCGTTCAAAAAGGCCAGTTCACTTCGAGAAAACTGCTTATCAATCCTCACCAGCGAAAGACATCTCCAGCACAGTTCAGAAGAAGGAAATTGAACTGTCAGTTGCCAAACTGGAAGAACAGTTAAGGAACCTGACCATAATCCTCGAGAAGGCAAAAGGGAAAGAAAAAGAAGCTCAGTCCAGTGAGCAAAGGTTCATCAAGAGAGAGCCACACACATGCTACGATTGCAACTCTCCAGATTACCTGAAGTGTGAATGCCCTCAAGTCTCTCAGGAGGAGAGAGATACATTGAAGAAGATGTTTGAAAGAAGAGCATCCAAAGCTGTGGCCCAAGTGATGCTCACAAGAACTGAATGCCAGACGTACCAAACCATGACGATGGTTACTACACTTCTGAATATGAAAATGATGATGAAGCATTATCTTGCTTTCATGGCAACCATTGATGGAGACGTTACCGATGAAGAAGAGAGCGCTTCAAACCATGAAATACTGGTAACAACTAATCTGCCCTTATCTAGTGTATCTTTATGCTTTGACGTAAATTCTGAAACATGTCACTCAAGCTCAGGGGACATTTCACTTGAGAAAATTATTAAAGAATTTGAAAAATTTCATGAAATTAAGGATACATTAATAAGTGAAAATGCCTCACTGAAATCATTAATTTCAGTTTTGACCAATGAAGTCGAAAGAACGAGGTCACTTGTGAGGAACTAAATTATTTAAGAAAAGAACATGTTAAACTTTTCAAAGATTTTGAAAATGTATCAAAAGAACGTGATTCTCTAAAGAAACTTGAGTCTGTTAAGTGTGATTGTTCTTTTAAAAAGAGCTCAAGAACTTTGAATGAGATTTTGAGTGTTCAAATACCTCCATCCGATAAATTCGGACTTGGATTTATCCAATGCCATAATGAAAAGAAAGTCTTGAGCAATCATGAATCCATTCCAGGAACTGAGAAAACTCATTTAGGCTTTGTTAAAGCAAAACTCAGTTCAGGTACTATGTTGGAAAAAGGGTAAGGTGAATTCCAAGAAGCTAGTTAACCAAAATGTCAAGACCAAATGCTGGTAAAAAATTGACCCAAAACTGGCATCTCAACAGAATGCTAACACAGTTGGAAAACTGTATAAGCAAACTGTCGAGAGGAAAACTGACCTTCCCTCAAAACTGGATAAGCGTAATGTTTCCTATGTAAGGAATCCAGTTTTACCAACAAGAACGACTAAGCGACATGCAAATGTTGCAAGGAAGTCTATTCGACAATCGGAAATCAATCCGAGAAGTTATGATAGAACTCCGGTTCATTAAAACAATTATCCGAGTAGGAGGAACACCTATTCGAGGTCAGAGTCTAGACAATTTTATACTCAAAAGACTGTGATGACTACTCACCCAAGAACAGTTTCTCGAGACTCTTCCCAGAACGGTCGCTTTAGGAAGAGTTCACACACCACATTTTTAAACAACATGCATTCAACCAGCACACACCTTGTTAGAAGGAAGACTGATCAAACATAGAAGGGTAATTTAGTTTCACGAACTGTAAGAGTGAAACAAGTGTGGATACCAAAAGACTGGATCCACATGACTAACCTTGCAGGACCCGAAAGAATACGGGGACCTAAATAAATTTTCTATGTTGCAGGGTACGAGTCCGCTGAAGAAGACAAAGACCTGGATATTAGATAGCGGATGCTTGGCTCACATGACAGGAGAAAAGGAATTGATCAAGAACCTTGAAATGTACGAAGGAGTAACAGTCAACTTCAGAAACAAGGTCACGAGACAAGTGATTGGTAAAGGATACGTGGAGCACAACGGAATCATCATTCAAAACATATCCTTAGTCACAAATCTGAAGCACAATCTTCTTAGTATAAGTCAACTGAGTGAAAGTGGCTATATTGTTAGATTTGAAGAATCAGAATGCCAAATAATAGACAAAGTGACACACAAGATCATAATCAGAGGAATCAGAAGAGGAGGTCTACACAATGTAGACTGGTCCAGTGGAGAAAGAGGGACATGCCTCATAGCACTCAGCTCTTCAGAAGCAGCAAACTGGTTGTGGCACAAGAGACTTAGCCATCTGAACTTCAACTCGATCCGGCATCTGGCGAAGCATAATCTAGTTGAAGGATTGCCACAGAAGAAGTTCCAGAAAGAAGGAGTGTGTAAATCGTGCCAGCTCGAAAAACAGACGAAAGCCTCCTTCAAGAACAGACCAGTCACAACAAGTACTGAAAGGATCTTGGAACTGTTCCACATGGATCTGTTTGGTCCAGTTTCCCCACCCACTATTGGAAAAAGAAGATATACATTGGTGGTTGTTGATGATTACTCTAGATACACATGGGTGGTGCTGCTCAAATCCAAAGATGAAGTCAAAATTCAGCTACTGGAATTGATCACACACCTTCAGAATGATAAAGGAGTGAAAGTCAAGAGGATAAGATCAGACAATGGGACAGAATTTTGCAATGGACCTCTTATGGACTTCTGTGCTGAAATTGGAATCAGACATGAGAAGTCAGCTCCTAGAACTCCTCAACAAAATGGTCTTGCTGAGCGAAGAAACAAAACACTCAAAGAAGCAGTGAGAACCATGATGGCCGATTCCGACCTTGGAAAAGGATTTTGGGGAAAAGCCTTGATGACAACCTGCTACACACCGAATAGAAGCGCATTCAACATGCGGCTACACAAGACCCCCTACGAGATCTACAATGGTCGTAAGCCATCTATAGCTCATCTTCGTGCTTTTGGTTCACCATGTTATATTCATAATAATGGGAAGTTTAAGTTGAATACCTTCAGTCCTAAGGCTGATGAAGGCGTGTTCCTCGGGTATGGACATCCTTCATATAAGGGATATAGTGTATTCAACAAGACAACCCAACTTGTGGAAATAACATGTCATGTTGTTTTTTATGAAGCTACCTTAGTGCGCAGGACACTTCAAGAACTGAGTCTAGGGAATAATGAGATCAAGGATATCAATGAGGAACCTAAGAGTGATCTTTTGATAGATTTATATACTAAAAGCATTATGATTGATATATTATGTACAAGGTCGATTGGTTAATATACTGGGAATCATAAATGTTGTGTTCATCTCCTGTCTGAATTAACAAACATGTGTCACAAACGCAATTATCCTCTTATCTCGTTGATAGGGAGATCATACAGTGTGTAGTAGATCACAGAAGATCGTATGAATCGTTTGACCTAGCGAGATATAAATAGTTATCACAGCTGAGACAGTTCCACGATAAACTGTCGGTGTAGGCTACAACATACGCGGTAATAAGCATCTTATCTTGGATGGCTTGGTATACTGGTGTGGGGCACACATTGATAAGGACCTAAGTCGAGATCGATTCTTTTATCTGACATTAAAAGAATCTATATCTCTATGGCTTGATGAGATTCTAAACCTAAATGAAGGTACAAAAGTATATGCAGATTGTGTATCACTTTGAGTTGCAGTGAGAGGCTCTAGTTGAGCCTGTATATCTGTATCTTGGGTGATAGTATTCTGTGTATGACTGTCTGGTACTGGAACTAGACCACATCCAGTATAAGATGGTGACATTCATTGAGCAGCTCAAAAGGTTCGTTATGCTAATGTCCTGCAGGCTGATTAAGTTCAAGCATAAGTGAAAAGGTTTGAGTGGATTGACTCAGGAATATAAGACGTTAAATAATTAAATAGCTTGTTAGAGCTTAAATTAATTAACGAATGTCTGTAACCTTAAATGTGGGGATAAACCGAGCCCATGCAACTCGTACCTCAAAACGTGGTAGCAAATATGTAGGACAATATTGATTCTCTAGTGGAATGAATCAATATTAATTAATTAATTATACTCTGGGTTGAATATGAGAATTAATTAATTGATAGACCTTATTTGCTATTTGCATTCTGGTCCCTGGTCTGGCCCATGAAAACTCAGGCCCAATAGAAGTCCTGTATTTTCCTATAAATAGGCCTCAGTTTCTCAGATCACAACACACCATAAGAATATATGTTGCACACAACAAACCAGTATTTTGGGAGCTGTGCTGATCAACTAAAGGTCTGAGAAACGAGGAGGAAATTCTGCTTCTCAACCAGGCAAGGAATCTGATCCACTGTAATTTCTACAGATTAATTATAGAAATAGTGGCAAATAAATTTGTAAACCCTAAGATTATCGATCCAGGGGAATGAAGCAACGAAAAATCCTAAATACTAAATCAGACGTTCTTAAAATACTGGTAAGGAAAAGCAATTAAAAAGTTTTGGTTGTTTTGAAAATTGTAATACTTGCTAATGAAAATTAAACAGGAAATTAAAAGGCTTTTGGATTCAAATAAGAGAAGCACAGATTCTAGGGATATCTACCTATCAAGTATGACATGGATGAATGAATTGATTAATTCCCAATTTTAATTCCTCTTCGTAGTGAAACATCAGAAAAGTATTATGAACTTCTTTGTTTGACAATTCATAAAGTAGATTAATTAATTACCTATCTCCGCTCGGTCTCAAGATAAATTAACTAACTCCAAAGATCTACAGATTTAATCCTACAATCAATCTCCTTCAGTTACGACAAGAAATCAGATTATATTGTGAAAATCTCTTTCGATTGAAAACTATCACAGTTACGTCTCAAGTAATCAACTAGATAATCCTAAGATGTGGCCAACAAATCAAGATTATGA
>JAPKLW010001506.1:0-41419 GCA_026898455.1 Plectranthus barbatus | reverse complement strand
AGACCCAGCATCTCGTACTAGCAGAAGCTCAGCAAAGCAAACTAGAGGACTGCTACACCGCCACTCTGACCAATGCGCGACAATTAGCCATGTCAGAAGTAGGACGGAAAAGCCTATCAGAAAGCAGAATAATACATAATTAGCCACCCGCATTTAAGGAGAAAGATCCGTTGTGTCTAAACGGATCTATCGACCCAGACTTCAAGATCATAACTATAGAAGGGAAGTCAAATGATGATGCAGGAATGACTCACTCTCAGATCAGATACACAATATACGAAAGAATCAAAAAGGCAAAAAGGGCAAGAGAGTAGTCCAGTTAAAAGGCGAATTCAAGAGATACAAAAAGGCCTTCAACATTCCGAGTGTCTCACCACGTTTGACATTCGTCCGGGTGATTCTTGAACTGATTCAAGAATCCTCATTCATTGGGATCACTTTCCAATTGAGGAGAGCATCCAACAGTCAATTTCGTGTGAAAAATTTGATTAAGGCGGGCATTGAAGCCAAGCACACTTGACAGTTCGGAGAGAACTCTAAACTACTCCAAAGTAAGTGGTGAAAGCGAGTTTTACGAAGGTGCGCCCTTGACTCAGCTGGAGCTACGCCAAGAAAGTCCGGAGTATCAGAAGATAGCCGTGAAACAGACAGATTCTCAGAAGGCTGGCTGCTGAACAGGGAAGGCAATTCTTTGTACATCATATACTTTCTAGTGAAATTCTTAGCGATTCGGCTAAGGAGTGGACGTAGATCACTTGATCGAACCACTATAAATTGTGTGCTGCCTTGTTGTTATCGTTTCTCAAACCATCATGCTTTAAAACCTAGTAACCACGTTACTAGCGTATAATTGAAAAGGCTACCTAAGAAAACCCTAACGAAGATAAATTTGAGAATAATCTAAGTACAAGAAAACGCAATCTATTCCGCTGCACTTCATGTGTGTATTCTGTTAATAACCACGACGACTCTGATCATAAGGGACCTACACATACTATCTATATTTTTTTTTATCTGCAAAAATTTAAACAAACCAAATAAAGCAAGTAAAACAAATAAAATGGAAAGCGAATAAAGTTAAGGAATAAAGGTTCGACTTCTTGTCCACATCCCCCCAAACTTATTTCGAACTCGGAGAGTAAGAAAAAGTTTGAAAATCAAACAAGAAAAAGAACGGTACCTGACTGTCGATCTCAGACATCGACATTTTTATCCACCAGAGAAATCAGCTCGTCACAACGGAGGTTTGGGGCTGCTAGCACTCTGTGTCGATCGACAGAGAGCCTGTCGATCAACACAGAGCCTTCAGTCGACTACTGTGTCTGTCGAACTAAGAGTTCTCCATGCTGAACCATCTGTGTCGATTGACAGGGATCCTGTCGATCGAAATAGAGGCATTCCTCTTTTTTTTTTTCAAAAATAGGCTAATAATAAATGCAAAACAGAAATTTGAAACTAAAGTTAAACACACCAATCAGAAATAAAAACAAAAATTGTAAAGAACAACGGGAATTGGAAAGAAAGCATGTAAAAGTTGGGTTACCTCCCAACAAGTGCTTTAGTTAACGTCGTAGCTCGATGATACCTATATTCAGAACAAGGGCGGGCTAGATCGCACTCGCCTCCCATGAGAATCCACCATGTAGACCCACCGATCTTGGATGACAGCAGTGAGCTCCGGAAGAGACGGTGTAATTGACAATTTTGCCGACTCGTTCCTTCGCTCCCATCTTTGAGCGACTTGGTCTTCTTTGAACTCCTCACTTGCTTCTTCTTCTTCTTCTTCTTCCTCAGCTGCTTCCTCTCGGAATGTGATTCTGAAGCATTCGGATTGTTGCCGGCTTGTGTCGAGCTTGAATGTGATCACTTCCTCATTTGCTCGAAGCGTGATCTCCCCACCACGGCAATCAATCAGAGCAGCACTGGTGTCTAGGAATTCCCTTCCCAAGATGAGGGGTGTGCTCCCATCTTCCTTCATGTCGAGGACCACAAAATCTGCAGGAAAGATAAGATGACCTACACGAATAAGTACATCTTCAATTATACCTTTGGGGCGAGACACAGATCGGTCTGCCATCTGCAAGGTGATAGTGGTCAGCCTCAACTCTCCAATCTTGAGGCGCTGCAAGATAATGAAGGGCATCAGGTTGATACCGGCACCAGTGTCGCACAGCACCTTCTCGAACTTGAATCCCCCGATCTCAACTGGGATGGTGAAACAACCTGGATCACTTCTCTTGACTGAAAGTTTCTTCTGTAGGACCATGCTGCACTGCTCATGAAACTTCACAGTTGCATTCTCCACGAAGTGTTTCTTTTTGCTCATCAGCTTCCGGAGATATTTCATGTAACCTGGAATTTCAGAAAGAGCTTCAATTAGTGGAATATTAATACTTACCTTCTTCAAGTTCTCAACAAAGCGTGAGAACTTGGAATCCTCCTTTTGCTTGGCGAATCTCTGAGGAAAAGGCATCGGAGGTGCCTTGGCAGCTTTGGAAGTGGAGGAATGGGGCTGGAACTGTGTTTCTGTCGACTGGCCTCCTGTCTGACCTGCCTGTCGATTGACAGGGGGTGTGTCGATCGACACACCCTCTGTAATTCTGTCGATTTCCTCTTCTGAATCTATGTCGACAGCCTCTTCTGGGTCTCTATGTCGATCGACAGGATTCATGTCGATCGAAACAGAGGCCGGCTCTGTTGGGTCTGCTTCTTTTCTCCCCCCAAACTTGCTTTGGGGCATGCTCGGACCTTTGTAGCTCTTTTCGGACCTCAGCTTCACAGCTTTGCAATCTTTCTGGTTCTTGGGATTTGCCTCGGTGTGCTGGGCAGCTTTCCTGGAGTATGTTGTATCCCGATAGTGGTAGCAATTTGGCTCATTTGAGTTTCAATGATCTTGGCATGCTTGCTGAGCAGATCCACCTTGGAGTTGACTCCTTCCATTTCTTTCTCGATTTTCCCCATTCTGTGGTCTGAAGCTTTGATGAAATTCTTCAGCACCTCTTCAAGGGTTTCCTTCTTCTTTTCCACAATCTCGCCATTCTGCACATCAAAATCTGGCGGTGGTTGTTCGGCAGCTTCAGGCTGAGAGTAGGAGAAACCTGGATGAGGTCTAGGATGGTAGTGTTGGTATCCCCCTTGCCGGTACTGATTCTGGTAGCCACCACGATTCATGTAATTCACGTCGGCGATAGGGTCAACCTGTGCAATAGAAACAGAAGTAGAAGTAGTTAGTTTTTCAACTTCCCCCTTTAGCTTCTCAACCTCTTTCTTCAGTGCATCATCCTCCTTTGCCTCGATAGCTCGAATCTGTGGCCTCCTTGGATTCCCCCATTGTTGATCATGTAAGGCCATCTTTTTGAACAACTTCATGGCCTTTTCTGGTGACTTGCTCATCAATGATCCACTAGCTGCATAGTCCACTGCCATTTGGCTTTCCTCGGTCAACCCTCTGTAGAAGATATGAGCCTGCTCCTCGGTAACCACTCCATGACCCGGACAACTTCTCAGCAGCTCATTGAACCTGGTCCACCCCTCAAAGAGAGTCTCGTCCATCCTCTGGTGGAACTGCAGGATTTCCATCTTTTTCTGAATAATCACTGACGGCGGGAAGAATGCGCCGAGGAACTCTATTCGGAGATCAGCCCATGTCCGAATGTTGGTGCAATCCAAAGCGGTGAACCATGACCGCGCCTGATCCCTAAGTGAGAAGGGGAACAGACGAAGCTGGATCACATCCTAAGAGACTCCATTCTGCTTGATGGTATCACACACCTCCACGAACATCCTGAGGTGAGTGTACGGATCCTCCACTGCTCGGCCCCCAAATTGGTTCTGCTGAACCATCTGAATCAAGCCGGTCTTGATTTCAAAGTTATTAGCGGTGATGCCAATAACAAATCCCTCATTCTCGGGCTGTGGTCTGTACTTCTTGGCCATCGCGTTGGGGTCCTCATCATCGGAGTCATCTGTGCGGGCTCTCTCTCGATCTTTTCTTTCGGCCTCGTGCCTTTCTGCTTCCCTTTCCTCCAGGAGTTGCCTCATGACGTCTTTCATGTGGTTGACTTCATGGACCAGTAGTAGGGCATTCTCCGGAGTAATCAACGACTGGTCAGTCTCAGTTCCCCCATCGAAGTGGCTCGGACTTGCCATGATGGTTTCAGTGGTTTGCTTGGCTTTTCCCTTCCTTATTCTGACGGTGGCCTCGATTTTTGGGTCAAAAGTCTCGAGTGGCTTGCCCTGGGCCCTTGTGTTCATAAAACTGCAAGAAAAATAAAAGAAAATAGAAAATCAGCAACTGTGTCGATCGACAGAGGGCCTGTCGATCGACACAAAGGTTTCTGCTTCTGTTTCGGTCAACAGGAATTCTGTCGGTTGAGACAGAGGCCAAAAACCAGAAAAACTGAACAGGAACAAACACTAAAATCAAACACCAAAAACAAAAACCAACAAACTAAATACGAAATTAAAAACAACAAAACCAATAAAAATGAAATTAAAATAAAATACAACCTCAATCCATCAGAACTAAAAATAAACTAATATCTAAATTAATCTGACAAATCCCCGGCAACGGCGTCAATTTGATAACTTCAGAAAGCAGCGAGCAAATAATATTTTTACACCCGTAGGTGGTCGATCCCACAGGGACTGTGCAATTAAAAATCCAAAGTACTAGTCATAATTTTTAGAACACATATGTTTGAGGTTTTTGGAAAAAGGGGTTTTGTTTGGAAATTAAAGATGACAGTGCAGAAAATAAAGGGTTTTAAAAACAATAAAGAAAAGCACAGATCCTATGGCAGATAATCTAATCATCAACATGCAATTTCAATCAACTCAGCAATGGGGAAAACATAGATTTTTCTGGATTAAATTCCTTGGTCAGGCAATTAAATCCTAGATTATTAATTAGTGACTATCTCCTCTCGGTCTCAAGAACACCAAATTAATCAATCTCATAATTATCTAATTATTCCTATGTAGGTTTCTTCCTTTTGAGACAGAAAACAAACACAATTAATTCTCTCTTCTGTTAATAATTTTCATCTCTCGATCCATCATATTAACTATAAACCTAGATCTCAATTCACCTCTCGGTCCTTCTTTTAATCTAGATTACAAAATTAAATCAGAGAATTAAACCATGCTATATGAGTTGATATCAATTAGACATGCATCAGAAAAGAAATCATAACCCTAGAACCTGTTTAGGGTTCTAGCCAAAAATCATGACTAGAAAGTAAATAAACGTGTTATTAATGAACTTACAAATGAAGAGGAACCTTCAATGTCTTGAAAAATTCCAAAGCTCAATGTAAAATCCAAGGAAAAACTGTATAATTTTCGTGCCTAAGAGTTCATATTTATAGAGGGGGGAAAAGACCTAATTTGAGTATTGGGTAAAAATAGCAAAAACTGCCAAAACAGGCCTAAAACAACTTTTTCGGGCCTCCGTGTCGATCGACACAAATTCTATCTCTCGACACAAATCCTGTCTCTCGACACAAAAACATCTGTCTGCGCAGTCTCACGGTTTCGGCCATAACTTTTGCTCCCGAACTCCGATTGACCCGATTCTAGTTGCGTTGGAAAGCTAATTCAATGATCTTTATATTTCAATGCTTCATAATCTCGGATTACACGTGTGGAGGAATTCGTGACTGTTCCTTTGAACACCATCTGCTTTCGGTACGGGTTTCCAATGAATTTGGCCTAAAACCTGCAAAAGTCACCCATCAAAGGCATAACACCCTCTAAAATAGACTCATGCACAGAAATAAGTAAAAACATAATGTAAAACACTTGAAACAATGGAGAAAATATAGATAAGTGAGTATAAATATGATTTATCAAAGGGGCAGGTCAATCCTCCAATCCGTCCGAGATAATTCCGAACCCAGAACTAGCATGCACTGTAGGAATGTACTGCTCATCATCATCTAGTTCTGAGCAAACCACGTCTCGTAGACAAGTACAGCTGGAGGATGACCAAACCACCTCCAAAGATTTCAACAAGGAAACAAAAAATTAGAATGTACCCCTCTTGGATTCAGGGGGAACTAATCACCTTGATTCTCATCAAGAGACTACCTCAAGCGAAGTAGCATCACATTTAGAAATCATTAGAAGCAACATAATTGAGTCTCAAGCTATCCTTGAGAGCCTAAGAGTCCAGCATCAAAAGATAGAAACCAAGGAACAAATGTTCACAACACGACTCTCTCAGCTTCCACTTGAAGAACAAGTAGCAGCAGCTGAACTCCAGAGAAAACTAGAGGAAGAAGCTGCTGAGCAGAAATGTAAGCAAGAAGCAGAGACAACAGCTGAGCTCAAGGGAAAAGAGGAAAAAGCTGCTGAGCTCAAGCGACTAGAGGCAGAAGCTGTTGAGCTGAAGAGACAAGAGGAAGAAGCTGCAATTGCTGAAGCACTTTGAAAGGTAGCAGAAGCCGCTACTGAAAAGGATAGACATGAAGCAGCAGCAACCGCAACTAAACAAAAGGAGAAAGAGGCAGCAACGAGCCGAGCTCCCACTCCACCTGAGACTTCCACTGTTACCTCTCAGAGTCAAACCCATGAAGACTCTAGAGACTTAGCCACAATTGAAGGAATCATGTCTCCCAATCCTATTCTTGTCGCTGCATTCCTTCTACCCTATAATGCTCTGAGACAATAGATAGATCATCGAATGGATCAGCAGATGGCTCTTGTGTTTGATCTTGTCAAAAAGGGGGAAGAGAGAAGGGATAAGTCGTTGAAGCTGCAGTTGACTTTAATAGATCGTAAGCGAGAAGAGGAACAAAGAAAGCAAGAAGAAGAACAGAGAAAGCAAGAAGAGGAATAGAGAAGGCGAGATGAGGAATACAGAAAGCAGGAAGAAGAGCGCAGGAAGCGGGATGAAGATATTACAATGAAGCTGGAAGCACTAATAGCTTCCAGAGAGCAAGATATGAAATACTTCTCAGAAGTAACTGCAGTCCTCAATGAGCAAGCTGGTTTGTTTTCCATATCTTCCGCAACTACTTCGAAGCCAAAAGATGCAGATTCCTCGAATCATGAATGGGAGAAGGACACCAATCAAGACAAGTAAGCAAAGGTCATGAATTATTTCTGTTTTGAATATCTTTTATTATTGCAGTTTTAAAACTTTTCATGTACTTGTAATCGAATCATATCTAGTGAAAATTGAAGAACTGCTGGTTTGAAGACAACTGCTCATTGTCTCTTACCTTGATTCTTAACTGGCTGAATTCACATTTTCCAGTGTGATCAGCAATCCTTCTTCTCTTATCGCTCTAAACTGATTGATTTTAATCAAGAATTATTATCCCATTAAGGGGGAAGATCATTTAGAGTAGGTTGAGTGTAGAAGAAGCACAATTATGAGCAACATTAGATAGACAAACTTTGTAAACTCAGATCAATTGCATCTTCTCATCGACTTAGAAAGACTTAGAGGTATGGTTTTGACAACATCAAAAAGAGGGAAATTGTTAGGTATTGATGTAGAAATCCCACCTTAATTTGATGTTTTGATATGTCAAGACTATATACCAAAGTCTAGGCCTTAGAGTTATTACCTCATGTAATCTTTGTATAGGATGATCGAGTTGTAATAGTTTAGGAAGAAGGAAACCATCAAAACTGTGGAACAGTTTTGAAGAAGACGCCATTTAGACGAGATAACTGTCGAACATATAAGACGAAGATAAGCAGAGCACAACAAAGGTCACGAAAAACTGCACAGACAGTTTGTCCTGTCAAGGCTTGGATAATCAAGAAAACTGTGGACATAGTCTTCACATAGAAACTGTTGAGAGGCGCTCACAGTTTCAGACCAAGACAGTTTTGCGTCAAGGAATGCGAACATAGAAAGATGCCAAACAATTCGCAGAAGAATTTCAAGGAAGTCAATGATAAAAGACAGACAAATACTCAGCTACGACTGGCGTACAACGTTGTTCAGCGTCTGACACAACAAGTACAAACTGCTCAGAAAAGCAGGACATTGTAGCAGAAAAAGCAGAGAGGCAGGCGACTTTTTCAGAGAAGGATGGACTATGATTGGACATCCTTCTCAATGCCTCTACCGGCTATTTTCTGGTTTCTCACCTATAACTAGCAGGAACAACATAGACAGAAAAATCTTTGCATCTTTGAATCTCGACACATTTATTCTTGCCTATCTGCAGAAATTAGCGCTCAAAGCATTTAACACTCTCAAGCAAGAAGGCATTAACTCCGTGGTTCATTTATTGAACACGAGGCATTTAATTCTCAAAGAATCCTTCGAGATTCACCGTGTGACCTTGGGTAGACGAGGATTAAGTCAGCTGACTTAATCTACTTTCTTGGTGTTCTTACTTTTCGAGTAAGAACACAGCAACCTACTCTTGTAAAAGAAGAGAAGGTTATTACGGGCCACTGCCAAACTGTGTACGTTCTGGGAAGAACTCAACCATCCAACCTACCAGAGAAGGAATAGGGAGGTTTGTCCTCAGTCCAACTTCGAGCCGGTCCACAGAGAAGATACAGAGCCTTCGACGGACTGAAGAAGGAGTGAAGTACAACTGCCTGTGCGAGTGATCCATTGTGCTGTGGACGGAGGTTTCTACAGCAACTGGCTATAGATCATGAGGATTGTATCTTCATAACTTTGTGAAATTATCGAATCAGATATTCGAAGAGTGGACGTAGGACTTAAGGCTCCAAACCACTATAAATATCCTGTGTCATTTACAACTTTACTTACTTTATGCACTTTACAGTTTTCAATTATATCTTGAAACCTTCAACACTTATTCTGTAAGTGTTGAAGTGTATAAACTGTTAACTGCTCGTACTTGTAAAACTGTTAACCTAATATGCTGGCTAACATAAACTATGTTTCTAAAACTGCTAAGCAAAAACTGTGTTGATTAGAAAATGAACTGCTCATAATTAGAGTGTATTTAACTGTATTAATACTTCCGCTGCACATTATACGTACTCTGATCTAGGACCAAGTATTTCCGACGACTTCCAGTTCTGAGGAGACTTCGAGGAGGTACTTGGCTTCGAAGAACTGAAGAAGTAGTGAAGAACAACTGCCTGGGCGAGTGATCCATTCTGCTGTGGACGATGGTCTCCACATAATTTGGCTATAGATCGTGAGGATTGTATCTTCATTACTTAGTGAATTACCAGATCAAGTTCTGAAGAGTGGATATAGGACTTAAGTCTTCAAACCACTATAAATATCCTGTGTCATTTATGAAGGGATTTGTGAACTGAATCACGAACTCCGTTAGCCGAGATCGTTAATTGGAATATCAAAATAAATTGCTATGCCTATGATTATTCCTAGCATGCTCCTATTGATTATGCATAAGGGGGTTTATGCGGAATACCTGGATTGTAGAAACTTGAAGAACGAGTGCGCAGAGATCTGCTCTTGACCTCTTTTCCCGCGCACAAGGATTAATTCCTAACAGATAAAAGGAATTAAATCTATGAAAATTAATAGATAATTTTTGAAAAACAAGAGGGAGAGAAGAAAGAAGATGATCCTCCTGATCTGATCTTCTGATCTGTATTCCAACTCCAATCCGAATATCTGGTGAAGATTCCCTTCGAATTCCTTGCCCGGTTGAGAAGCAGAATTTCCTCCTCGTTTCTCAGATCTAGTCGATCACCACAACTCCCAAAATACTGGTTTGCTGTGCTGCAACATATGAGCTTGTGGTGTGTTGTGATCTGAGAAACTAGGGCCTATTTATTGGAAAATACTGGACTTCTATTAGGCCTGTGTTTTCATGGGCCAGACCAGGGACCAGAATGCAAATAGCAAATAAAGCCTATCAATTAATTAATTCTCATATTCAACCCAAAATATAATTAATTAATTAATATTGATTCATTCCACCAGAGAATCAATATTGTCCTACCTATTTGCTACCAGGTTTTGATGTACGGGTTGCATGGGCTCGGTTTATCCCCACATTTAAGGTTACAAACATTCGTTAATTAATTTAAGCTCTGACAAGCTATTTAATTAATTAACATCTTATATTCACGAGTCAATCCACTCAAACTTTTTCACTTATTCTTGAACTTAATCAGCCTGCAGGACTTTAGCATAACGAACCTTTTGAGCTGCTCAGGGAATGTCACCATCTTATACTGGATGTGGTTACCTAGTTCCGGTACCAGACATCCATACATAAACTGCTATCACCCAAGATACAGATATACAAGCTCAACTAGAGCCTTTCACTGCAACTCAAAGTGATACACAATCTGCATATACTTCTGTACCTTCATTTAGGTTTAGGATCTCATCAAGCCATAGAGATATGGATTCTTTTAATGTCAGATAAAAGAATCGATCTCAACTTAGGTCCTTATCAATGTCTGCCCCACACCAGCATACCAAGCCATCCAAGATAAGATGTTTATTACTGCGTATGGTGCAGCCTACATCGACAATTTATCCTGGAACTGTCTGAGCTGTGATAACTATTTATATCTCGCTAGGTCAAAAGATTCATACGATCTTCCGTGATCTACTACACACCTATGATCTCCCTACGACGAGATAAGAGGATAATTGCATTTGCGACACACGTTTGTTAATTCAGACAGGAGATGAACATACAACATTTATGATTCCCAGTATATTAACCAACTGACCTTGTACATAATATACCAATCATAATGCTTTCAGTATATAAATCCATCAATTTACAGTTTATTTACATACGCACTTTACAGTTTACATTTGTGTTTTGAAACCTTCAACACTTGTCTGAAAAGTGTTGAAGTGTATAACTGTTGACTGGTCATATCTGTAAATTGAGAACCTAATTTGTTGGCTATTAAAAAACTGTCGTTTTCAAAACTGTTACATAAAAACTGTGTGAGTTAAAACTGAACTGCCTGGAATTTAAGAGTGCAAATAATTGTCGTATTACTTCCGCTGCACATTATGCGTACTCTGATCTGGGACCAACAAGTGGTAACAAAGCAGGTCGGTCTTTCTTGACTATCCTATTTTGAGTCGCTTAAGACCGGATCCGTACTTCCTTGCACTTTTAATTGTTTGTTAAGTGTGATTAGCGAGCAGGTTATCATAAGATAATGATGATTTTCCCAAGACTTCCCAAGTACAACCCAAAGAAGTTTGAAGTATGGAAGAAGAGGTGTCTCATTCAATTGAGAGCTCAACATCCAGAGATGAATGATGTGTTGAAGAATGGACCCCTGAAGATCCAAAAGCCAAAAATTTAGCTCGCAGGAACACATGGTCCGGGTGGTGTCAAAATGATAGATAAACCACTCAGATGGTAGTCCCCCATACTGGTTTTGCTGGGCTGTATGTATCAGACCAGTTTTCAGTTCAAAGTTCGGTGTGTCCACCCTCAATCCAAAATCAGCATTACGATGCCTGTCAGTCATAGGCTCGTACATCTCATAAACAGTGGGTAGCCGTGGCGCTTCAGGAGCCTGGCGCTCTTGAAGCCTCAGATTCATTTCATTTAGCTGCCTCTGCAGCTCAGCTATCTGTGTCGCCTGATTGTCAGCCATAGTAAACGCTAACTTTCTTCTCGCGTTGTTTCTTCGGCAAGTAGACTCGATCTCTGGGTCTAAAGGTTCAGCAGCTGGACCTTTTGCCCTGGTTTGCATACACTACCTGCACAAGAAAACACACCTGTGAACGGCACAGAGAATAAACAAAATTAAAATTAAAAATGCGGAAAATAAAGCCTAGAGTAATTAGCGTAATATCAGAATTAGTGTTAATTGCAAATCTTTGCAGTCCCCGGCAACGGCGCCAAAAACTTGACAGCGTATTTTTCAACACGCTATTCTGCAAGTGTACAGACCACTGCAGAGGGCAAGTAATAATTTATCGAACTCAAGGACTGCAGGCTCGAAACACAACCAAGCACTAAAACGTAGATATCGTACTACTATCTAGGCAAATCATAAAAGGGAATTGGTTTTCCTAAACTAATTGATTTTAAAGCAATAATAAAATAAAAAGGTTTAATTAAAGATTTTAGAAAACAATGAGAAAATAGGATTCCAGGGTAATCCACTTTGAATATTAAACAAACAACGTTTTCATGCAATTCAATCCCAATTTAATTTCCAGAGATGTGAGCAATCACGAAAATGTTATCAGGCGACCCTCTCGGATTCTTAACCATAACATGGAAATAAAAGACCTAGTGACTCCTCTCGGATGCGCAAAAGGACGTTTACTCTTGATAAAAACCTTGGATTTTAAACCCTTTAAAAGTTCAACTTCCTCTCGGATAATTGTTCTAATAAATCTGATTTATTTGCGTCTTAATTGATAACCTAGACCTCTCGGTTCAAAAACCATCAATTCAAATCACAATTAATGATCAGTTAATGCAATTATTGAAAATCTCAAATTAAATCAGAACATCAGAGGAAAAGGAACATTAAATTTGCATAAAATGTTGAATGAATAAATACAAAGCTTCAAAACCCTAGAATCCAAAAAGGGATTTAGCCAGACATGCTAAATCCTAGAAAAACAAAGAGATGAAGAGTCATAAAAACAGGAAAAGGAAATTAAAAACCGCGTAGTCTTCAATCTTCAATTCCTGTCATGCTCTTCCAGTTCCCCTTGAATTTCTGTAGAAAACCCCCCTCGTTCTCTAGGCTTCAGAATAAATTTGGAATGTAGAAATCTGAGATTTATGAGTGTGGAGCGAAGGAATTCTGGGAATAATGATTGTGGACCTTTCTACCTCATATTTATAAGTGAGGGATTTTTAATCCTGAAAGATACGAAAAAAAACGTGACTTGGACCCAGAAGATACGAAGATAATACGTCGAATCTGCAAAATAGGCGATAGAGAGATTCACGTCCGGCGATCGCCGGCAGGGGAGGGCGATCGCCGGATCCACCTCGAAACAAAACTACACAGCCGGCGACCCACCGGCAGAGCCGGCGGTCGCCGGGCAGGGGCTGCAATCGCCGGTGGTGATTTTGTGTCGCAGGTTTTGTAATTTTCTCGCAGGCACGTGAAGCAGCTCGTCGGAAACTGATGTGGGTCGCAGGAAAGGGGCTCGTGAGGCTGGACGCCGGCTGAGGTGAGTGCTCGCCGGCTTTGCAGTTGGGACGTCGGGAAAGAGAATGGAACGCCGGTGATGTAGCGTGGTGTCGCAGGAGCTGCAGACGATCGCCGGCTAGGGTTTGGCAGCAAGTCGTCGATTTGGGTCATGAGTCGCAGGGAGTGAACAGCAGTCGCAGGTTTGGAAGGGCTGCTCGCCGGATCTACTGCTAATCGCCGGAAGTGCTGGTTGGTCGTGGGTTTTGTGCTGCGGACGCCGGTTGGGGAAGGACGCACGCCGTTTGCATGCATGACCGCCGGATCTGGAGTGGAATGAGAGTTGTTCGCCGTTTCTGCAGGGGCTGTCGTCGGATCGGTCACGAAACATTTTCACGAGCCTCCTTGCAAAAATTTCTATCTTTTTCTCCTCTCTTGTGCATGCCAACAATAACAGTTCCTCAATTGCTTGTTCGATTATCTTGTTTAATCCTCAGAAATGCCTAAAATCTGTGCAAAACAACATCAAACAAACCAAACGTAATATTTCCTTAAAGAATAAGAATAACGCATGAAAACATCACGTAATGACTCAGTCTGAAGCATAATCTAAACATAAATCCATCAATAAAATGCACAGAGTGAGTGTTTATCACTTGTCAGAAGCTCCGATTAATTAATGAATGTCTGGTAACCTTAAATATGGGGATTCTCAATTAATGCAGCCCGTTCTCATAACGTGGTAATAAAGGGGTAGGTCAGTATTAATTTTGTGGTGAAAAAGAATTAATATTAATTAATTAATTGTGTTCTGGGTTGTGGACATGGGAATTAATTAATTTATAGGCCCACTTTATTATTTTCATTAGGTCCCAGGTCTGGCCCAAAAAACGTGTGTTGAATTGAGCCTTGGAGCCCACTAGGGTTTACAACCCTAGGTCTATAAATAGACAGCTCTCTCTCATAAGTTGTAACACAGTTGAAAAACCCTAAACCTAGAGAGAGAGAGGGGCACCGTTTTTCTGGAGAAGAAAGGAGAAGAATTTTCGAATTCTGGTCCTGCTCAAAGCACAGGTCTGTGGAATCCTCACCAATAGCAGATCTGAACGCACCAGGACACAAATATGAAGATCTAATCTGGAGAACAACAAATTTCTTTCTTCCCTTTTGATTTTCGATTTTTATCTAAGAAATTAGGGCTCTAATTTATGTTTCCGCAGAAAAAATCGGATTGCGTGGTTGAATTAAAGTTGGAAATTCAAACACAAAAGATCGGATCAGACTCGACGGAATAACGGTAATTCCTCAATCCACAATTCTGGCAATTAAATTCATAGGAGCATGCTAGGGTTCATTGTTTATTTGATTGTGCACAATATCCATAAATCGATCCGGTTCAAATTGGTTTTGGTGATTCGGTTCACGGGAAAACCCTACAATTGGTATCAGAGCCATGTTTCTGATTTATGGCTCTTTTGTGCATAATTAAATTCAGTATGCATGTATGAATTTATTGTTTTGTGGATGTTGGTTTTTGTTCCGCATGGCAACCCGTGTAATTCAACCCACGGTGGTTTATCCGTGTAGGGCTGAATTAATTTTGTAAAATCACGAGAAAATCCGTGATTAGTGTAGATTTTTAAAAATTGTAATAGAATAGATTCTGTAATTTTTATTTTTCAAAATTATGTAATTGGACGGGTCGATGATGAAGAACTAAGACGAAGCCGACGCAGGGCCAGCGGCGGGCGACGGCGGACCACGGCGGCAGGCACGCAGCCGGGGGCACGAGCAGCGCGCGCGGCCTGCGGGCGAGGGACGAGGGTCGTGGTCCGCGCACGCGCGTGCGGCGGCGGTGGTCATCGTCGGCTGATGCTGTCCCGTCGCGGTGGGTCGTATTTTGGTGGTTTGTGCAATCCTGTGTATACCCTAGGGTTTGCATTAGGGTTAGGGCAAATCATCAGATCACAAAGACCTAAATCCCAAAAGATTTTGTGAATCAAGATTTGGAGGCCCTAGAAGATTTGAGAAGATTTGTATCTATCCAAATAGATTCAAAATTCAAATTGTAATAGATAGGATTTGTTTTTCCTATTTTGTTGGGCCACGAGAAATTTTTGTTTGTCTTAATTGTCTTCGTATGATATGTGATTTATTATGTGCGCAATTAAGCATGTGTAGATAATAGAAAAAACATGATTTATCGCTTTTATTATTTACAGTTTTCCAAGCATGCTTATGTGATTAATTTCTTTTGTTGGATTATATTTTGGGAATTTTTGGGCTTGTTTAATTACATGCAAAAATTTGGAAAATATAATAACAAAGAAATTATATGTGCGCATATAAGAAACCTTTTAAAAGAAAAATACTAAGCAGATTTTTTAATTAAAATCAATAGACCTCCACAAAGCGGTCCAAGGCTGTAAGTGTATCTCTCGTTCTAGTAAACGTCTACGAGTGTAGCTTGCTAGTTCCTAGAGGTGCATGGGTACGGTTGTTGGGATTTCTAGACAAACAATTTAAATCATGTGAATAGTGGGAGGGTTTTGCGTAAACGTCTACGAGTTTAGCTTGCGTAGATATCTTTCACGAGTATTCTAGGATTGATTTAAATTATAGATAACAAAAGCTTTAAGGGCTGTGCGGTATGGTTACGTGCCATGCTAAACTGTCTCTTTTGGCCGGAGTTAAATTTGTGGTTAATTGCTTAGAAGCATCTTAGAATATAATGCAAGAATTGCATCCCTGTTCTTGAGAGATGGCTTGGTCTAAGGTTTTCACTAATTATTAATTTCTAGTGTCAAAAGCATCCTGACATGGTAGTGAAATTAAATGGATTGGGGCTTAAAACCCACAGTTCTGGTTGAGGGTGACATCATAAATGTCTACGAGTGTAGCTTGCGGTGGGAACTCTTGGGCAATTAGTGGAAAACATTTGTATTTGGTTTATTAAAAGGTTTTCAATGCATTTGTTTTCGAAGTTCTACATGTATGTTCTTATTTAAGATTTTTATTGTTTCGAATATGTCTATGTCTAGTGTCATCAATATTCTCGCACAAAATTCTCTAACTCGTCCAAACTTCCTGGAATGGAAACGCAACCTTGAATACATCCTGATTGCGGAAGAACACATGTTCGTTCTACAAGTACTTTGTCCTATAAGTGCCCACTACTGAATGCTCGCAAGAGGAAGTAGACTATTACAACGAGTGAGAGAGCACGTAGTTTCCATGACTCACCTCATGGATGAGCTAACTGTGCACAGTGGAGGTATCGACGCTGAGGCTAAGGTCGATATCATATTGAACTCTCTACCCAAATCCTTTGAGAGTTTCAGACTGATTGTTGTCATGAACAAGAAGGAGTATACTCTTAACGAGTTGCTCAATGACTTGATGGTAGCGGAATCGGTTATGAATCCTTAGAAGGTTGCCTTAGCTACTTCTGGTAATCACTCTGCTGTATCGAAAGGTATAAAGCCGAAAAGAGCGATTAAGAAGAAGGCTGGAAAGGTAACTGCGAAGGATGTGGGAGCTGTTAATAAGCCTATGGCGGAAACTTCGAGGGACAAGTGTTTTCAGGTGTGGTAAGAAAGGACATTGGAGGAAAGATTGTCAGGCCCACAAGGCTAGACAAGGTATGCCATTTGCATGTATAACTGAAGCATGATTAGAAAGCGGCATTGCTCTTCCAAGAGCTGTAAGCGCTGACTTGTTGATCATGTTGTTGTACTTTGCAGGGGACCGTGCCGACAAGGCTGGTGAGTGATGGCAAGAAGATACCAAACTTGATGAAGGCAACGTTTTATGACGGAGCTTCATGGAGTTTTCTTTTCTTTATGTTTTGATGAGCTAAGTACGTTTAAGAGTTTGTTTGTGGGCCGTGGTTTATCGGCAAGAAAAATTTTATCAACTTTCTATGGATGTTTGTTATTTATATTTTCAACCATTGGCAATAACAATGTCATTCATTATGTAATGTTGATTTATACTCTTTATGTTACTTCGATCAAATATGTCTTTTATATCGCATGTAATTCATCCGTAATTGATAATCCTAGAAAGAGAAAACTTACTTCTTCTGATGAGGATCTTACATATCTCTGGCACTTGAGACTGGGTCACATCAGCTTGAAGCGGATTCAGAGACTTGCAGATGACGGAACATTGGACTTAGTCCGGGCTGTACCTTATCAAGTCTGTGAATCTTGCATCGAGGGCAAGATGTCAACTAGGCCTTTTAAGGCTAGTCAGTATCGAGCAGAGGAAGTGTTGAAATTGATCCATTCTGACTTATGTGGACTGATGTCCACACAGGCTCGTGGAGGGTACGAGTACTTCGTCACTTTCATTGACGATTACTCAAGGTACGGATACGTTTACCTGCTTCGCTACAAGTCTGAATGCTTTGAGAAATTCAAAGAGTTCAAGGCTGAGGTAGTAAAGAAGGTCGGGAAAACTATCAAGTCACATTTATCAGAAAATGGGATTACATCCCAGTGGACTGCACCGGGTACTCCCCAGCAAAACGGTGTAGCTGAAAGAAGAAATAGGACTCTTCTAGAGATGGTAAGATCAATGATGAGTTATGCAAACTTACCAATTTTGTTTTGGGGCTACGCATTGGAGACAATAGCTTACGTACTAAATGTGGTGCCTTCTAAATCAGTTCCTAAGACGCCTTCTGAGCTTTTCCTTGGTCGCAAACCTAGTTTGTGTAAGTTTAGAGTATGGGGCTGTCCGACACACGTACTGTCGAAGGAACCTGATAAGTTAGAAAGCAGGTCAAAAGTAATGTTGTTCATAGGGTATCCCAGGCAAACGAAAGGTGGTTACTTTTACTGTCCTGAGAGTCATAGAGTCGTTGTTAGCACCAATGCTAGATTCTTAGAGGACGAGTATGTGAGTAATCACAAGTCAAGGAGTGATATTGTTCTTCAAGAAATTGAGAACAAGAATGCAATTCTAAGGGAAGGGGAACGTGTAGATGTGGGTGCACCTATGAGAGGTACAGCACCACAGACACGTTCTTCAGTGCAAGGTGCAGGACCACAAGTTACAGCAAGCAAACACATAGAGAGAAAGTACCATATCATACGAGAAATCATATCGAGGGGTGATGTGCAAATTAAGAAGATTGACACTGCTGACAATCTTGCTGATCCATTTACAAAGATCTTGCCGCAGAAAGTTTACGAAAGACATATTCGTGAGCTGGGTCTGAGGTGGATGCCGACCACTGACAGTGGTTAAAGAGACAGCAGGCTAGATAGACGGACTGTATACTCTGTAATAGCTTAGTTATGCTTTGAGTATAAGTGGGAGATTGATAGGTTTTGTATACTGAAAGCATTTATTATAATGAGTATACGACGGTTTATTTCTCCTACCTGTTAACAATCTTACATGTATGAACAATGGTATCCTCTTGTCTCACCGATATGGACGATCATACGGCGTGTTGTAGATCGTAGAAGATAGTATGATCACTTGACCTAGTGAGACATAAACCTGATCACAACCGAGACAGCGTATGAGGATACGTCTGTTCGGATGGCTGCGACATTGTCAGAATAAGTAGTCTTTCTTGGTTACTTTACATGCTGGTACGCAGAGGTGGCGTATTGATGGACCGCAGTGAGATGTATTCGTCTGTCTGACATCAGCGAATACAAGATCTCATTATATTGATTGAGTCCAAACCCTAACGAAGGTTCAGGGGTTTGCACGGGTTGATTGTTGCTTTGACTTGCCATGGTGGAGAGCCTGAGTAACGTGCTCGTATATCCGCATATTGGGTAACAACAATTCGTGTAGTACCGCCTTTGGCTAGGTTTAGGTAACCATATCCTAGTAATAGGATGGGGACATTCCCTGAGGAGCTCAATAACATTCATCGTGTCAAAGTCCTGCAGGCTGATTAAGTTCAGGCACGAGTGATAAGGATTGAGTGGTACTACTCAGGAATTATAAGATATTAATTAATTGTAGTTAGAGCTTGTCAGAGGCTCTGATTAATTAATGAATGTCCGGTAACCTGAAATATGGGGATTCTCAATTAATGCAGTCCGTTCTCATAACGTGGTAATAAAGGGGTAGGTCAGTATTAATTCTGTGGTGAAAAAGAATTAATATTAATTAATTAATTGTGTCCTCGGTTGTGGACATGAGAATTAATTAATTTATAGGCCCACTTTATTATTTGCATTAGGTCCCAGGTCTGGCCCAAGGAAAGTGTGCTGAATTGAGCCCAGGAGCCCACTAGGGTTTACAACCCTAGGTCTATAAATAGACAACTCTCTCTCATAAGTTGTAACACAGTTGAGAAACCCTAAACCTAGAGAGAGACAGGGGCGCCGTTTTTCTGGAGAAGAAAGGAGGAGAATTTTCGAATTCTGGTCCTGCTCAAAGCACAGATCTGTGGAATCCTCACCAGTAGCAGATCTGAACGCACCGGGACACAGATCTGAAGATCTAATCTGGAGAACAACTGATTTTTTCTTCCCTTTTCATTTTCGATTTTTATCTAAGAAATTAGGGCTCTAATATCTATTTCCGTAGATAAAATCGGATTGCGTGGTTGAATTAAAGTTGGAAATTCAAACGCAAAAGATCGGATCAGACTCGACGGAATAACGGTAATTCCTCAATCCACAATTCTGGTAATTAAATTCATAGGAGCATGCTAGGGTTTATTGTTTATTTGATTGTGCACAATATCCATAAATCGATCCGGTTCAAATTGGTTTTGGTGATTCGGTTCACGAGAAAACCCTACAATAATGAGGTGTGTATACTTCATTACCTAGTGAATTACCAGATTAATTTTCGAAGAGTGGACGTAGGACTTAAGGATCCGAACCACTATAATATTCTGTCTCATTTACAGTTTTTGTTAATTTTCTCATTACACAGTTTTCAACTGAGTTTTGAAACCTTCAACACTTCACTAAAGTGTTGAAGTGTATATCTGTAATCTGACCAAGTAAACTCTCAGCTAACACAGTTTTTATAAATCCTAAACTGGGAAACTCACCCCCCAGTTTTAGAGTGCAACTGCTTAGTAAAACTTCCGCTGCACAATTATTCATACTCTGATCAGAGACCAACATTAACTCACCACCCTTTTTGGGTGCGGTCAAAGAGGGGGAAAAGAAGCATGGGAGGTGTAGAATACATCAGACAATGTCGTGTGAGAGAGCCTAAAAGGTTGTAGAAGGAGCAGAAGAAATCAGAAGGTCTCTTCTACCATTGTCGTCTCCATCTACAAGATGCACATCTCACGACTGTTGCTCAGTGGCATGCCAGCAACGGGGCGTGACCACGTAGAGTACTTCATTGCTACGTCTCTTATCTCGTTAAGAAGAGACTAGCAAACAAAGAAGAAGCCCGGAGGTGGGAGGAGACAAATCTTTGATCTTTTCCTCCCACAATGTGCTAAGCAGCACTACCTCCGCAATCGCTGCTGAATGTCGACAATGGGGGAATATGGAAAGCCGGTCAGAACATCAAACCAGTTTCCTTCATTGTGCGGACTACAACAACAGCCAGTTTGAAGAAATCTTGAAGACTAGAAGCAGCCTAGTATAGTTCTTTTAATAGACCTGTAATAGGTTTTTTTTTTAGTTTATCACTGTACTCGTAATGAAAATTATTAAAGGGTAAATGACTTGTTGATGACAATCTCTTTTTGTCCAACAAAGGTCTTCGTTCTTCAAACGCTAAACTTACACAATCCAGTGTAATCAGCAGGCTTCTGTCTGTCCCCTTCTTAAGATTTAATTGCTCTAAACTAACTTGAAATTTATCAATCGAGCAATATCTCTCCAAGTTTAAGGAGAAGATCTTAAGTAAAAAGCTGACATTGAGGGGGAACTTTTATGAGTTTATGCAACAAATTGTCAAAACTGTAAAAACTCTAAAGTTATCCACACCTCTCCAGCTTAGGTTCCAGATGGCTTTGACCACACCAAAAATGGGGAAATTGTTAGGATTTTTGTTAGAGAAATTCTTCCTTACTTATGATGTTTTGGTGGGTCAAAGAATGTAAACCATCTTAGTCATTTTTTCCATTTTTTAGAGTTCTAAACTGTAATCCTTGTATAGGATCGATCGAGTTGTAATAGAACTTAGACTAAAGACCGGGACATGAAGAATGCTCAAGAACTGACTATCATCACGCCTAGCTTTGACTGAAAACTGAGTTGGAGCACTCAGTTTTAGGTCTAACCATACTGACAAGGAGAAGTCAGTATGAGGGCTTTCCCGAACTGACTAAGGAGAAGTTAGTTCAAGGGATTACCATACTAATCTGGAGAAATCAGTATGAGGACGTTTCCCATACTGACTATGGAAAGCCAGTATGAGGATTTACCATAATGACCATGGGAAGTCATTATGAGGGCTAAGTTGTACTGACTCTTAGAAGTTAGTATAAGAAGCCTCAGTCAGACTCAAGCATTTGTAAAATGTCTAAGTCAGTACGAGGTTATCCAAACTGGGTTCATTGGCTGTAAAGGAGTCTGATATAAAGTTAGTGTATAGTACACTGACAATGGGCAGAGCAGAAAGGAGAGCTAAGGCATGGACTACGATTGGACAATATAATTCATGAATCTAACGTCTGGATTTATGTGTCTAACGGATAGAAATTCAAATTGTCATAGGCTCTCCTCTCCATATAAAGACCTGCCCTCTCAACCTTAACAGTGTTACCTGAACAAAATTCAAAATCTACTAGTCTAAAGAGACAAAGGGCATATTCAGGTCATCTCTCCCACAAAACTCTCTCGGAGTTTTCCGTGTTGTAAACACAAGACTTGAGTCTCCGACTCAAGTTACCCACCGTGCTATCTTCTCCTAGCACGAGGCCGAAGCTCTAAGCTGAGGCTCACTTTGGTGAATATATCTTTTTGAGATATATTCGTAGCAGTCAGTTTTCTAGTCTGGGATTCTGATTATCACGGGCGTATGCCGGCCACCTGAGTTCTGGGAAGAACTTTTAAACATCCAACCATTCTGGGAGGAATTAGTAAACATCCACCCACCAGGAAGGAGGCTGCGGGGTGCGTCCCCACTTCAACCTGAAGACTGAGTCTACAAGGAGTTCCAAGGCGAGTGCCACAGCTGACCGGAAGACGGAGGTGCCACAATTGTGTATAGATCGTAAGGAGGCTAGTATTTACTTAGTAAATTATCCAGCCTTTGGGTCTGAAAAGTGGATGTAGGATATTAAAATCCGAACCACTATAAATCTCTATGTGCTGCTTTACTGCTTTCCTTATACTTGCTCTATTTTTTCTGTTTCACAAACTGACTACTTGAACCTTCAATACTTGTCCAAGTATTGAAGAACATAAACTGTGAAACTGACTTAAGACGGAATAGAGACTTAAGCTTAAACTGACTACACACAAAATTGACTTTGCCCTATTTTAATGAACCAGTGCTTGTGCTTACATTTACTTCCGCTGCAAACCCAAAATCTTCCGCTGCACATATTGCACTCTGATTTTGGGACCAACACTGGTGGTTCGATGTTTACTAATTCTTCCCAGAATCAGGTTGGATGTTTACTTGTTCTTCCCAGAACTCAGGTTGTTGGCATACGCCCGTGAGGATCAGAATCCCAGACTAGGGAAATGACTGCTATGAATATATCTCATAAAGATATAATCACTAAATAAGAGCTTTAGCTTTACAGCTTCAGCCTCGTGCTAGGAGAAGTTAGCACGGTATAACTTAAATCGGAGACTCAAGAATCGTGTGAGGAAACACAAAAACTCAGGGAGTTTGCAGAGAGAGATCCTCTTTGACTTGTGTAGACTTTATGATTCTTAGCTCAGAGTTCTCTCAACCATGTATGGTTAGAAGTTGATAGTTCTCTATGCGTTGATCGTTCTTCTAACCATTTGAAGGCTGAGGTGCAGACCTTTTTAGAGAGGATTTCCTCAAGGCATTTTGAATTTCTTCCCATTAGACACATAAATCCATACGTTAGACTAATGAAAGATATTTTCCAATCATAGCCCATGCCTTAGGTCTGCGTCATGCTCTGCTCTACTACATCAGTGTACTATACACTAACTTTATGTCAGACTAAGTTCTCAATTTGAGGAACCCAGGTTTGGATAACCTCGTACTGACTTACACTTGGGCATATTTGAAATGCCTAAGTCTGACTGAGCTTCAATATCTTCCAAATAGCTCGATCTTTCAAAAGTCAGTACGACTTAGCCCTCATATTGACTTCCTTAGGTCAGTATGGTAAACCCTCATACTGACTGTCCACAGTCAGTATGGAAAATGCTCTCGTACGAATTTCTGCAGATCAGTATAGAAAACCCTCATACTGACTTCTCCTTAGTCAGTATGGGGAAGCCCTCATACTGACTTCTCCTTGTCAGTATGGTGGACCTTAAACTGAGTGCTCCATCTCAGTTTTAGGTTAAGGCTATACTTGGTGGAAACCAAGTTTCAGGCGTGTAGATAGTCAGTTCTCGAGCATTCTCCTTTGCTCGGTCTTCCGTCTAAGTTCTGTTATAACTCAATTTGATCCTATACAAGGATTACAAATTAGAAGTCTAGACTCTGAAAAAATGACTAAGATGACTTATAATCTTTGACCCACCAAAACACAAAAGTAAGGAAAGATTTTTCTAACAAGAATCCTAACACTAAGACTGGGAAAGAGTTGTTCTGACACAAGGTAGAAAAGTCTACTTTCTACAGAGCTTCGTACGGTGCTGCAGCGTAGAAAGCATACTCTGTCAGAACTTTCCATTGGTCGAATTTAAATTAGTCACAAATGGCTAGACCTCTATCTTCTCAATGCTCATGCCTATAAATAGAGACCAAAGCACACAAGAAGAAGGTTATGAATTGGAACACGAGCACAAAAAATGTGATGAACACGAGATCTCAAAAAGCAAAGAATACTTATCTCTATAACTTCCATTTAGGAGTTCTCTTAAGATCTCGAGCTTTAGGCTTTCAAAGCTCTCGTAATCTTTGTGTTTTATACACAAGACTCTCAGCATCTTGCTAGAGCTGCTTCCGGAGTTCTTACTCTCTGAGTAAGAGTCTATGTTGAGCTTTTCACTCCTTGTGAAACTCTGGTGGTACAACACACATCCATCCAACCTCGACGTTCTGGGAAGAACACAAATATACAACCCCTTTCCAGTTGGTGGCTACGTGACATGTTCGCACATAAAGCTGAAGAGAGCGAGTTCACAGTGGACTAGGCGAGACTGAATACAGTTGGTGGATGGAAGAGCTACCCGCATCTACGACAGTTCGTGCTACATCATCCTATAACAAATTCTAGTGATTTCCAACCTGTGCGGTTGAACGTGGAATTAGGACATTTGGCTCCGAACCTCTATAAAAATCTTGTGTCCTTTATTTGTTTTACTGCTTTATTTCTCGTTGCTCTGCGTTGATTTCTGCTCCTAATTTGAAACCCTTCAAGTTGTTGGTGTATATTCTGCAAAATCAACAAAGTAAAGATTCGACTACTAAACAAGTTTTTAGAACCAGAACTGACCAAGTTACAATTAGTTATGAGAACAGAGGAGTAAAACTATTGCTTATTTTCAATTATCTTTCGATTGCGCACGTTATCCACTGATTTTGGGATCAACACTTAATAGATACAACAACTTAGAGATTGTTACTTTGTATTTTAAAAAAAAAAAATTATAACACTACATTATGTATGGATAGGGCTCAACACAAAATTTATAAAAAATTTACAAATAATAGATACCATTAAAAGGATGGAGATAGTTGGACTTTAAATCTTTTAATTATTTAAATATGGGCGGTATTATTAACCTAAAATATCTATAATTATTACTTTATTATTATTATTATTAATTTTTATTTTACTCTTACTAGTTTGAGTTCTAATATTAGATTAATGTTTGGGAAAAGTCAACCTAGAGTCTGTCACTTATTTAAGTGTAAAGGGGCTATCACACTAGAATACTGTAATATAAATACTTATAACATTTACAACATCATTCAATAAAATTATAGCACTAACTTGGTTTGATAGTTTGTTACTATATAAATCAATTATATAAAATTTTGGAAAAATCTGATTCAAATGTTATAATAATATATGAATTAAGGGAGATTCTAAACAAAACCACATTTTTTCTCTTTATAGTTCCTTTAAAAATGTAAAATATAATATTTCAATTTTACCTATAATTTTAATTTATAGTTTTAATTAAAAAAGATATATTATTATACAATTACCTAAAATAAATCCTCCATTAAATAAAATGATAATCATAGACACAACCAAAATTTTTTTAAACACAACCCTCGTATTTAAAATTATTATTTATTATTATCGTTTTGTCCTTATAATTCCAATTATTCATCTTCATAAAAAAAATGCAGCCTCTTCAATTAATAATGTTTTTTTTATCATTTCCTAAACTCCGGCTACTTCACGAATTAGTTTGCTAATCCAAGTCGTGTATTAAGTAAAATTACCTCTAGACTAGTTTGCGGATCAAATCCTCTGTCCCACATTGGTGTTCTACTTGATGTTCCATTGTCTCGATTACTAATTTTAAATTTTATTTTTACGAAAATAAAAATCTAGTATAATACAATATAGTCTAATTGATTTACAAGAATAAAAATCAAAATTTTATAAGAACACAAATTATAGTTATAAATTAATCAATTTTAATAATCAAATTTTAGTTAAAAATTGAAAAATAATTACTAAAAAATATAATATACCCTAATTGGGTGGGATGAACCCTATTGTTGAACTTATAAAATTAATCCAAATCATAATAAATTAAGATTATAAAAAATATTAAATAAAAATTTATAATTTTAATAATGGAACACGGAGTGGAACACAAAAAATGGGACAGAGGATCTCATGCATCTAGTTTGTGGTTGTCCTAGTTGTGTCCAACAAATTTACCATTACATCTGTATCAATGTAATTCGCAAACTTTATTTTTTTTTAAATCATCAATGTCTTGGTCATTCACGTGAAGAATTTCTGTTAGCTTCGTCAACATTTATAGTCCCGAAGTAGCATGAGAAATTATCAGGAAAAGAAATAAAAAGTATATTTAATGAGAGAGTGAATTTTTTTCCTGCGAAAAAGTAGGACCATAGATTAGAAAACAAGCCATTTTTTTTTAACTGAATGGGCTGTGTTTTTAATTAGAAAAGAACAAATTCGGAATAATAGGGACAAAATAGTAAAATAATAAATTATAATTTATTTATTGTAATTATTGAGGCTGTGTGGAGAAATTTCTGGGTTGTATTTAGAATTACCTATGAATTAATATCTTGTAATAAAGGATCTCATCTCACCTAAACTTTGAGAAGTAAGTAATTAAAGTGTTATGAATGTAGAGTTTGATTATTGTGGAATCTCAATCTTAATTTTATTGGATCGATGTCTTATAATTTTTTTTAGACAAATTTAAACCTATTCATATATTTCAAGGGATTTTTTTCAGCAAATAATGTATTTTTATTTAATAAATGATGTATTTTTTTTCAAAAAATGTTATATTTAATTTTTATATAATTAATTATGTATTTAGTCTTAGTAAAAAAAATAATGATAATAAATTATATATTTAGTCTTAGTCAGCAATAATGAATTTGTGTATAGAAAATGATGAATAAATTCTTTTATAATATAAATGTTATGAGATCTGCTTTACATAATTTTTATGAGAGTTCGTACAAATCATTTATTATATACTAGTATTGCACTCACGCGATGGGTGAGAAATTTTAATTATTTGTATTAAAATAATATTGTTTTGTTATTTTTATAAGCCAGTGATATGTATTATTTTATGTGTATATCATAAACTTGTATTATAATATATACAACATAGATTAATATAATATTTATATGGCGATAGATAAAAAAAAAGTCTTTTATAATGAGAAATAAGAATAAATCTCTATCTTTCAAAACTTGATCCAAGGTTCAAAGAGTTAATAAATTTCATGTCATTTTAGTTTAATTAATTTAAATGTGATATAGGATAATTAAATTTTGTCATTCATTTTAACTAATAATTATATTTATAAATTGATAATCATATAAATATTATTTTCTTAAATAATGAAGATCACGCACTCGAAAAAAAATATGTGAGAAAATAAACTAACTATTTGAATAATAATAATAATTAATCTCTTATTATTTTAAAAGTTTAATGAAATCAACATTTAAGAAAATAAAATCACAAAATAAGATTTTTATTATTTTTACAAACATTTTGCTATATTGTTATAAATTATTTTACTTAATATTATTTTTTAATAATGTTCTAATTATTTTAAAAAATGATATTTTAATAAGTGAAAAAAAGGTTGATATCTAATCTGTTGCCATTTTGATTCAATTCTTAAGAGGCGATATTGCAATTTAACTTAGTATTTATTTTCATTAATTACTATATTTTATTTTTAATTTGTTGAGATAATTTTTTAAAATTGGTTTCAATCTAAGTATATATCCGATTGTAATTATCCAGCCATTTAAGATTTTAAGATTATAAAGACAATATTAAATCGAATTAGTCTACTGACTAAAGTTTTAATACTACAACAAATTTTTATCTTCTTTAAATAAATCATTAAATTGATTTAATTGTATCATATGAATAAAAAATGGCACAAAACTAAAAAAGCAAAATAAAAGGATTGAAGGGTAGAGAGTTATATAACAAAAGTTATTCTCCATAAAAAGAAAATATAAAATAGGATGGATCATATAATATATATTGCAATTGATGTGTTGATCTCGCATTGAATGCAGAACTTCAAGCAAATATGCATTCTTTACTTTTTTTCTTCCACTTTACAAAGTACTCGAATCTCAATCTGAAGCCAAATAATATGATCTACAACAATAGCAAAAAAAATAAGACTAAACAAAACCAAGAAACATAATTATATTATTTGAGAGGAAATGGAGAACTATGAGATAGTAAATGAGAGACTCATATTTATAGTGCAAATATAATAATATAAGGTCAAAATTTTGATTATATTCTACCATAATTAAAGGATTGTGTTTAATTTGATTATCAATTATTGTCAAATATTAGCTAAGCAGTTTTGATTTTCTTATGTTTCAAAATATACAAATAAAAAATATCATAACTAAATCTGTTTCGATTTCTTGCCATGTGTATTAGATAATTTCCATAATACCATTTGTCATTAAAAATATTAAGATTAAATCATGCCAATTTTTTGTCATCATTTATTAATTTATTACCATTATACCATGTATTATCATAAAGATTTTGTATTAGTTAATTTTTATATTTATTTTCCAGAACGATAAAAAAAATGCACTTAATTTGATTTAGTTCATTTATTGTCCGATGAAAGTATTATAAAAAATTATATAATCTTTTTTCTAAATTTGTATTATTAAATTAGTTTTTTTAATTAATATATTTTCAACATAAATATGTTTGAAGTTAATGATTAAATTTAAATTTAAAGTAAACTATTAAAATTTAATTACAACTATATCTTACCTATTTCTATAAATATCAATATACATGTCATGGAAAATAAAACTTGGAACATTTAATTTGAGTGTTATTATTTTTTATGTGATTTTATATTCTATTTTGTGATAATAATCTCCTTGATTTGTGCTATTCCATACATATATATATATATATATATATATTATTTTATATGATATATATAATTCAAATATTTTAATACGATCAATCCAAAATCATGTAATAAATATAAATTAATTTCACAATAATGACTATTAAATCTAGATAATTATTTGCTTAATTATTTACACCAAACATATTTTATAACTAATATAAATTAAATAATTGATTTAGTAAACAAAATGAACAATTAAAATCAATTAGAACTAAATTCAATTTTACTATAATGGCTATTAAATAGAGATTAATGCAAGTATTATACATTTATTTACTATTCCATTTATTTACTTAATTGTGTATATTTCTTTCCTCAATTATAATAGTGTAATATATGATTGATAAGTTAAATCATAAATATCAATTATTTCCAAGAATACATAACATTATTTTGAATTGATTTATGTATGATTATAGAAAGTGTCACTTTTTAATTAATGAACTTAACACTTCAATTAATGAATAATTAATTCAACTATATTTTCCATTTAAATAATCCGGTCTTGTTTTAATATATGAGTTGATCTCATGAGAGACGGTCTCACTATTTTTGTTATTGTGAGACGAACCTTAATACATCATTTCAATAAGTAAAATAATCATTTTATTTTTAAAAATTACATTATTTGCAACAAAGAAATACATAATTTGCAATGAAGAAACACATCATTTTATTAAATTCGTTTCACAATAAAAATGGTGAGATATCATTTGCAATAAAGAAACACATCATTTTATTAAATTCATCTCACAATAAAAATAATGAGACCATCTCATCTGAGAATTTACCTTAATATATATATATAGATTTCTTAAAATATGCATATAGAAAAATTGAAAATTTTGTACGAGCGGCCCCCCCCTCCTAGACTCCTATACTCTATGTAGCACCCCTGACCCAATTCGGCCTTCTATGATATTCCGTGAGAAAATACGAGTTTTCTTTTTTTTTAAAAAAAAAAAACTTTTTTATATGCTTATCGAATATTATTTGGAATTTGATTTTGGCATATGATATTTGGTCTGCCAATTGCATAAAGTGATCAAATTATATTTTTTCTGTGCAATAGAGTACTGAATATTAATTATGTATCAAAAAAAAAATATTACAGTTTATATTTTGTATCAAATATGGATTTTTATGGACAGATTTTATAAATTAAACTCCTATTTTTTAGGTTATTTTTGTTTATAACGACCTTTTCTTATATATTTTAATTATATATATATATAGTTGAATGGATACTATATAAATAATTTATAATATAACTATGTTAATATGTAATATTGATGAATAAAAATAAATAGGAGAATTGTCGATCCAGTATCCAAAAAATAGTTTAATTATCAATTCAGGATCCGAAAGATGATTTGTCAATCCATGACCCGAAAGATCATACGGTTCTCAATCCAGGACCTCATATTGAGGTCCTGGATTGAGAACTGTATGATCTTTCGAGTCATTGATTGAGAATTTTTATAATCTTTCAGGTCCTGAATTGAGAATTACTTTCGGATTCTGAATCGATAATTAAACTATCTTTCGGATCCTAAATCGATAAAACTCCTAATAAATATGTTTTTCAATAATTATTAATGAATGTTATGAAATAAATTTTTTATTAATTATATTTTAATATTATAAAATAAGATACTAAATATTTATTTTGCTCAACACACAAATATAAAACTATTATTATTTATAGTCAACTATATTAAATACTAATGGTACTAAAATAATACTTGAGTAGTATTATTTTAATAAAATTGTCAGACAATAATATTTGTGAAATATGAAGAGGGGCCAAATATAATTTAGAGTAACCCACCACAATTTGAGGGGCCGTTGTAGAAAAGATAGGAGTAATTGGCAAATTGCCGCTTAATGTGCAGCCCAAAGCCATCTAATCTCTCTCTCTCTCTCTCTCTCTCTCTCTCTCTCATCAGCCGTTGAATTGTTTACTTAAAGTTCGAATAATATTCCCACTATTGATGATTCACACTCTGCCTCAAATTCTCACGACAACTATTACTAATCCAATACGCTACATTATACACACATTCTTGTATTTTGAAAAGGGATTGGTAATTTATCTTGAAACTAATTATTATTTAATAATTGTCATACATCAATTATTTTTATTTTTGGTCTTCTTTTATTTGAGTTTGAATTGTCATTTGTCATGCATAGATTTATAAAAATATCTTCAGAATATGAAACCTCTAAGTCTTCACGCTTTAGGATTTAAGATTTGAATCCTTGAGTCCTGGGCAATAGTTTTTAATCCTACAATTAAAAAAACTAATTTTATTAAGGAATACAATGGACAAAAATAATATGTATGGAAAGATTCTCATGTATTCCTTGTTCAAATCCTAATATCTTGTGAGAAATTGCCATAAGACTGCACTGTGAAGTTGAGCCTCCTCTGTTTGTAGCTATGTTGTGCAACTTATTATGATATTATTATCTCATATAAGAGAATAAGAGCATATATATTGGGAATATCTCAGGTTAGCACGCCTAAATGGTTTAGGCGGGTTTTATCCATTAACCCAACCCAAACCCGTTTAGTATACCCTAATTGGGGATTGATTTACCTTATTTGGGATGAGTGGACCTATTTGAGTATGGATAAAACCCGCCTATACTGTTTAGGCGTGCCTAACGCAAGTTTTTGCCATATATATTAGGTTATTAAATCCCTAATGAGCTTTGAATAATTTGTGGACCACACCAGGAATTAGATACAAATAATAAAATGAATCTATACAATAATTAATTCACATGTCAACAAGTAATTTTTATGTTCAAACCAAAACACAATAATAAATTGTTATTAATTTATGATCAAGAGAATTAATATTAACTTATTTATAGAAACTCATTAATTAATTTAAGTATTCGACAAACTTTCATAAATTAATATCTTATATTTTTCCTCAAACCTTATTATTATGCTTGAACTTAATTTACTTATAGAATTTTGGCATAATAATCAGTGTGTAGCTTTCAGGGAATCACACCATGATATATTCGATATTATTACTTAATATCAATCCCAAATAGTCATACACAAATTAGAGTTACCCAATATGCATATGAATATGTGCAAGACACTACCATAATAAGTCACAGTGATATATAATCCTATTATACTTCTGAAATTTTATTAGGCTAAAAATTTTCAAATCACAAAATTTTGGCTGTTCTGATGTCAAACAGAAAAATTATTTGAGTTTCATGTTCTATAGTCAAGATCACTACCACGAAACATATATGATATGTCTTTTCAGAGAACGAGCTAAAAGTGGCTGGGCTATTGTAGATAGAGGGCTTTAAATTTTGTAAACATCATTGCACCGAACCTTTATGCATAGTTCAAAATATAGCAAATATTGATTGTGATTTAGTAAATTATTGCCATATTATATCTGATCCATATTGAGTTTTAGCAGCAATGTTGATTTGCCAATATAATTTTTTGTTTTCTCCTCTGAGTTTGTATTAATTTTCAAATAAAAAAACTATAAGATTTTAACGCCCAATACGTTTTACAGCACTTATAAATCTATTATGTATTATACATAGTAAAAGTGTTTAAAAAATATCTCCTAAAATAATTAGGGATGGAGAGAAATACCGAAATATCAAAATATCGGACATATCGTTTCGAAAAAAATACCAAAATTATAGAATTTTTGATATACCATTATTTTTGATACCGTACCAAAAATTTTTGGTACGGTAACGGTATGACAATCCTAATATTGAAGGTACACCAGCACATACTGTACCGAAAATATTATAATATTTATGTTTTACTATTATTTTAAAATAATAAATTAAAAATAAAATCATATAAATTAATAATAAAATCATATCTTCTCTTTTCACCTAGCAATATTATTGATATAAACATATTTCTTAAATAAATATCAATAAAAAAAAATCGTAAAAATCAAAGTATATCAAAATTTTTTGGTATGTTATCGGTATATTGAAAGAATGAAAAGATAAATGGTATGTAAATTATGTCACGCCAAAATCATTTCAAGAATTCGATATGTCGAAATAATAGTATATAAATTATCTCATACCAAAACTATACTAACTCATACCGAAAATTCGGTATATCAATCTAAGGTATACCGAAAACTTCGGTGCGGTAACGGTATGAATTTTCCCCATACTGTAAATTTTTGTAAGGTATAAAGTATATAGAAAAATGTCCCAACCCTAAAAATTATAGAAAAATGCGTTCATGAATTAAAAATATTGATTTAACTTATGATATTTTCGCAATTACTAGTTCATTGAGTGTTGTAACTACTCCACCAATAACATTTTCAAATATTACTTCATATTTAACCCATAATTAAATATATCAAAACTTATAAGTATAAAATTATAATTATTAATATGTAAAAATATATCAAAACTTACGTAATTAACATATAATTAACAATTAATTTAATATATTTACACATTTTATTGGTGCAATCCATGATATATTACTATCTTTTAGCCAACAAATATTCTTACTTATTTATCCGTTAGATGCATGCAATTTTTTTATAAGTATATCCTTATTTAGTATTTTTTATAAATATTTCTTGAAATATTTATTTTACATAAAAAATTATAATTTATAAAAAATATTTCCGTGTACACATATAATCTTAATGTATAATATAAAAATGCCTAATTGCAAACATTATTGTCGTTAGCGTCTCATGCCTGCCGACACCAACGTTAATTGACGCCTTGAAGGCGGTGGTAGAGAGATTGTTATTAGGGCATTCACTATGGTGGGGATCTTGTGCACCACATCAATAATTATTATCATTTCTTATTTTATAAATTTTCAAATTAACATTCATTATCATTTTTTATTCATCTACTTTTTACTTTATACTATTCATGGGTCTCACTTGTCATAACAATTACCTAATATTATATATATATATATATTCTTTATTTGTTTTTATTGCACATAGATAAATAAAACAAAGTAATTAATTGATTAATTAAATTACGAATAATTAGTTGAAATAACTAAATAATAAAATTTTCTTATTTTAATTGATTAGTTCAAATTAATTGAATAATACATAAATTAAAAAAGTTTAATATTACATTCAATTAAAATATAATCGTTGAAAAAGATTTCCGTTAAATAATTAATATATATATATATATATAATATGAAAATAAATATAATATATATTTTATATTTTATTTCTATGTAAAGTATAAGAAAAGTAATTAAAAAAATTAAAAAAATAAAAGAAAAAAAAAGAAAAAAAAGAGAGGGGGGGGGGGGGGGTGTTGCGCCCACACGCGTTACTCGAGCGTGCGACACAAAGCCGCGCTTCAGCCGAGTTCCACCTTTATGCAAGAATTATGATCTTATATTTAAGATCTTCATTTTCATCTCCCTCTGCCACATGTTCAAAATTTGCTGATGCGGGGATCTTAAAAAAATAAGATCCCACATAATGGTTGTTAGGATTTTTGTTAGAAAAAACATTCCTTTTGTTTTATGTTTTGGTGGGTCAGAGGTTGTAAAAGACATCTTAGTCAGTTTTTCAGTCTATAGATTTCTAAGTTGTAATCTTTGTATAGGATCAATCAAGTTGTAATACAACTTAGTAGCTGAAGACCGAGCATAAGAAATGCTCGAGAATTGAAAAAGAGTACATACGTGAAACTTGGTTTCACCAAGTATGGTCAATGCCTATATTGAGTTTGGGTACTTAGTATAGTGTTTACCATACTGACTTATGAGAAGTCAGTATGAGGTTTACCATGCTTACTAATGAGAAGTCAGTATGAAGGCTGCCTATACTGACTATGGGAAGTCAGTATGGAAGCCTTTACCTTTTAAGCACGTGGTAAACGAAGACAATCAAGCTTAGTCAGACTTCGACAATAGCTCTCTAAGTAAAAGGCAGTACGAAGATATCCATACTTGGATTCCTCGGACTAAAACTTAGTCTAACACAAAGTTAGTGAAAAGTACACTTACACAGCAGAGCAGACCTATAGTATAGGCTATGATTGGAAGACATTCTCCATGTCTCTAACGACTGGATCAATGTGTCTAACGGACAGAAATTCAAATGCTCAAGGATTCCTCTATAAGTAGGTTTGCACTTCAACCTTAAAAGGTTACACATTACAAATTACAATCAAAGAACCTCTCAGAAAGCTAAGCCGACACTGCTCAAATCCTCACTCAAGCTCTCTGAATTTTCGTGTTTCCATACACGAGACTTGAGTTCCTGACTTAAGTTATTCTTTCCGTGCTATTTCTCTAAGCACGAGGCTAAAGCTTTATAGCTTAAGCTAATCTTTGGTTGTTGGTCCCGAAATCAGAGTGCAATATGTGCAGCGAAATCTTTTGTGTATGCAGCGGAAGTAAATGTAAGCACAAGCACTAGTTCGTTTAAACAGGGCAAAGTCAGTTTTGTGTGTAGTCAGTTTAAGCTTAAGTCTCTGTTCCGTCTTAAGTCAGTTTCATAGTTTATATTCTTCAATACTTGGACAAGTATTGACGGTTCAAGTAGCTAGTTTGTGAAACAGAAAAAACAGAGCAAGTATATGGAAAGCAGTAAAACAGCACACAAAGATTTATAGTGGTTTGGATTTCAATATTCTACATCCACTCTTGAAATCCTATACACAGTCCGTGGCACCTCCGTCCTCTGGTCAATTATGGCACTCGCCTAGGAACTCCTTGTAGACTCAATCTTCAGGTTGAAGTGGGGACGCACCCCGCAGCCTACTTCGTGGTGGGTGGATGTTTACTAATTCTTTCCAGAATGGTTAGATGTTTAAAGGTTCTTCCCCAGAACTCAGGTGGTCCGCATACGCCCGTGATAATCAGAATCCCAGACTAGGAAACTGACTGCTACTAATATATCTCAGAAAGATATATTCACCAAACTGAGCCTTCAACTTAGAGCTTCGGCCTCGTACTAGGAGAAGATAGCATGGTGGGTGTTGAGGGTCAAATTGTTCAGAATTCGGAGCCCCGAGAACTATGAACGAAAGCGAACAGAGAATAGCATAACAAGTACAAAGAAAATATCAATAATCGTTTTAAATACAAGTGGATCGAACTAGCCTAAAAATAACAGAAAAAATAATGAGCTTCCGGATCTCTCCAACTAGTTGCTTATGAACGTGAGGGTAGGCTTTTTTCTCTTTCTTTTTCATGCATCCTCATTGACGCCTAGAGGGGGTATTTATGGAGGGTGGTTGTCGTCTAGGGTTTCCATGATCCTCTCTCAACACTTAGAAGTCGTTTCCGTGAAAATTGGGGTGGCTTAGCCACGTGGTAGTTAAGCATTTCCGGAAGTCTCGCGAGCTAGACGTTGCGCGTCCGTTGCCTCCTTTTGATCATTTGATGATTGTTAGGGCAGGCCATAGTTCTCACATCGAACCCTCTCCTTGTTGATCGGACTGCTTTTGTCCTCGATCGAACTGCTTTCGACCTGCTGGACTACTTCCTTGTCGGACCCTGATCCCGGCAGACTGAGCTGCTGTGATCTTACTGGGCCGGTAATGTTATCCACCCTCTATCAGGACTTACTGGTCTTCGAATCTGGTTCCCTATCAGGCCGGATCTGGGTCGGACCCCAACAATAGCCCCTTTGGCTTGGCTGGTCATGCCTGCCATGACCTGTCAAGTCAAAATAATGATCGAACTCATGTTAGTGTGGAGTTTTTTTCCAGATTTTGGCCCTTCGGACTTCCTCATGGGTAGTCCGGCTTTGTTTGGGTGTTTAAGAACACCTCCCGGCTTCAAGGACCAATTCCTCTATGGGGGTCCTCACCCGCGCAGCCCCGGGAGGCTGCTGCGAGTGCCGTCGCCGCGGGCCCGAAACTTCAGCTTTTGTTGGCGCAGTTCGGGTTCTGCCCTGTTTTTCAGGTATGGCCATCTGGTGAACCCCGGCGAACTCATTGGGTTCATGAGGTGGGGTCTTTAAGGATCCTCCGAATTATTTCGAACATTCGTAGGTCAGTCTTGCCGACCTGGTCGGAGTAGGTCGTGTAGTATTTAAAGCGGATCAAATGTGTATTGATTTGATCATTTCTGCCGAACTGTCTTTTAGTGACCTGCATTGAGCGAGGTGCTTTCAAATTTTGGGCGGCAAAGTTTAGTGGCAGTTACGTAATTGTTGGTCCTTAAATATCAGAGTCGTCGTGTTATATAAACTCACGAAATGCAGCGGAATAATAAATCGTCACTTACACTTTATGTTTTTCCTTTCAAGATTAGTTAAGCTCGGAGATAGATTAAGTTTCTTCACAGTTATACACTAGCAATATGATTGCTAGGTTTCAAATCTTATGAGCAATGTAACAGTAAAAGAACACAGTATTTATAGTGGTTCGATCCAAAAAGATCTACGTCCACTCCTTAGCCGATACGCTAAGAATTCACTAAGTAAGTATACAGATTACAAGGATTCGCCTTTTACAGTTAAATAGGCAGTGAGCTTTCAGCCTGGCTACTTGACAGCTATCCTCCGATAACCTGAACTCCTCAGATGTTGGTTCGGCTGGGTCAAGGGCACACCTTCGAAACTCCTGCCTTGCCTGATTTGGAAGTTTTATAGTCACTTCCTGACTTTCCTTGAATACGGCTAAGTGCCCGTCTTAGTCTAGACCTTTTCAGGTGTTCGACTGTTAGATTCTTTCTGAAAAGAAAGGAATCCCAAATGATTGAGAATTCTTGAATGCAATCAAGAATATCTTCAATGGAGTGTCAGTAAATCAATGAACGACACTTCTGGTTGTTGAGAGCTTTTAATATTCTTTCACAAGGCTCTCAACTGACTACTTTTACTTTGTTCACTTTGTCAAAGGAATCTCTTGCTTGAGTGTTCGTGAATGTCTGAAGTGAGAAAAGCAGTAGTAGTAGTCGATTCTCTCTTTTGGACCTTCCTTTTATAGGTAGAGATTCAAATCTTTGAATCTCCATATCCGTTAGATACAACGTTTCTTTTGTCCGAGAGTGATAAGACTTGTTCAGTCACTTTTTGTTCTCGATCTGTACTTTCCGAGCTACTTCGGGAAAGTCTCGTCCTTTGGTGTGCTTTTTGTCAGAACGGCAGTAAGGCTTCAGCCTTTGACATTTTGCTCTACTAATGGTTGTTAGCGATCTGCTATATGTCTTGGTTTGCTGAATATTTCCATTGACACTCGATCCTTTGACTTCTATTCTGCTAGCATTCTTCAGAGTTTGTTAGCAAATGCTAAAGCCTTAGCATTCTGCTAGTGCATGTTTTGTAGCAGACGCTGTCTTTTGATATCTGCTAGGAATAGCGCATGTCTTCTAGCAAACGCTTTCCTTCGATGTCTGCTAATCTATTACAACTCAATAGATGACCTATACAGGACATTACATGATATGCTAGACTATCTAGAATTCAGCAAATGATCGACCAAATGCTAAGGTTTGATTCAACAAAACCTTTTACAAATAAATCCTAAGGGAGATTTTAGGAATAATTTCCCAACAATTTCCCCCTTTTTGGTGCGATCAAAGCTTACTATCATTTGCTGAAGCTAAGAGGAAGAATGTCTGTGTTTACAAAATACTAGACTGTTCTAGCAAACTAACACAGAGTTTATCCACCTTAGTTCAAGCAAAGCAAAATAAGAGCTAGCAGGAAAAAAAAGAAAAAAAATACCAGAGAGGAACGCAGGGGTTAGGAGTCTGGAGCAGGTTTCTTCATCTTGTCAAATTCATCGAATTTGTTTGAGGCTAGCTCCACGAATTTGTCTAGAAGCTCCTTAGCAGATGCACGTTCAGCAGCCACTGTTTCCAGATCCTTGGCCAACCGCTCATTCTCTTCTTCGAGCATCTTGATTTTCATTTCTGTTTCCTTCTGTTTGAGCTCAACTTCTTTCCGTTTGAATTCTTCAAGAATTCTCCTCTTTTCTTCTTTTGCAGCGGCTCTTGCTTCCTTCGCTTTCTTCCTCTCTATAGCCTCAGCAGCCCTTCTTTCTTCCCCCTCTTTGATTGCATCCAAAAGCCTGGAGGAAAAAGAATTTACCTTCTTGTCCACTTGTTGCTTATGTTCTGCTACGTCTGTCTTTATTTCTTGCACAGATTCTTTGACAGAGGAAATGTTGGACTCGACTGTGCTCACCCTGGCCGTTACGGTATCAACGTTGGATTTGAATACAACAATTTCCCTCCTTATGTCCGTGGCTTCAATCACCATTCTCTCAGATATAGTTGATACAGCACTTTGAACGACCATTTGAACAACAGAGTCTAGATATGTTGGAAGATGGAGTGTGCTAATCGGAGTAGCAAGGAAGGATGAAGTAGTCGGAATAATGACTGCTTGACTCCTAGCAGTGGAGGTGGAAATTTCCTCCATGACTACTTCTGTCCTATCTGTGTTAGCAAATGCTCTTTGATCAGTGGTGACTAGCAAATGTATTGCCTCCTCGATCCCTCTTTGAAACTCTGCTTCAGCAGCAGCGTTGACTAGCAGATGTATTGCCTCCTCGATCCCTTTTTGAAACTCTGCTTCAGCAGCAGCGTTCTCAGCTTCCTTGAGTTTCCGTGCTTCTGCTATAGAGAATGCTAACATGTAGGCTTGCAATTCCTCCTCTCTGTCCTGATAGGCGACAATCTCGAACGTTTGAGTTTTGTACTCTGCTGCTGCAGCCAACCGGGCTTGATGCAATAATTCTTCGAGCATAGGGAGTTCTTCTTGGCATTTCTTGTATGCGGCAGCAACTTCGGCTTGTCGTCTTGAGAGTTGTATGTGTCCAACATTTAATTCGTCGGGAGCAAAAGTTGATTTTGGCAGAGAACGAGGAGAGGACGTTCTCCGATGAGCCTCAATTAATTGAAGCCTTTTGCTGACAGCCTTATCAGAGTATTGCTTTGTGCAAGGAGATTGATCCATCCATTCGTTTGCCCACAACTCTTCATGCCTCCAGAATTTCAACCCTTTCCAAGCCATCATTATCTCTCTTTCCTCCATACCAAGTTCATGAGAGATGTAGTCATACTTTTTCCATCGTCTGAACTCTTCTCCCAATATCTTCCCTTCAGGAGTATCTTCCTTCAATACTCCAGCAAATACACCTTTTATGTCCTCCTCAACCATCAGGGACACGAATTTATCAATTTCTTGACCAAGCAAATCAAATTCAGGATTTGCTTTGCTTCTTATGAATGATAATCGAAGTGGATCCATGCCTTTTGAGGAGATCAACGTCAGAGTTTTAGCATCATATATGCCTGTGGATTCTTTGTCAGAGATGACATCAGGAAGAGCTTCTGGGTGAGGAACTTCATCAGGAATCACTTCCTCACATCTAGCAGATGAATCCTCGACAGCAGTCTGTGGAGATCGTGTGTCTTGCTCAGCAAACTGTGATTGGCAAACTCCATGCTCAACAGATGAGCTACCCTCCATGTGTTCAATCTGCTCAGCAGAATCTTTTCTAACATTACTTCCCTCTTCCTTGATTCCAGAAGGTCCTGCATCTGGATTCCCTGGAAGTCGTTTGGATGCTCCATGATGTTCTTCATCAGAACTGCTTTCTAAGTCCACAATCGACTTCACTTCATTGAATCTGCCTTCGTGAATTGCCTTATCAAGCTCTTCATCTGACATAGCATCTTGCAAAGGTATGATAGTTCCTTCACTGCTGATTGGGGGAATGGGAACAGAGATTCTTCCGTCTACGATGCCTTTCCCTTTCTTGGCAGCTTGTTCTTCCATTAGTGCCTGTTGAGCGGCTCTCTTTTGAGCCTTAAACTCTTCAGCGGCTGACTTGATTCGTTCAAAATTTCTATCTCTTCCTTCGAACGTTATTTCATTAATGAACTTTGTTGGTCCCGGTTTTTCAGAGTATAATAATACGATACGCAGCGGAAATAATAATAATTGTTTTCTTGCACGCTACTTACACACAGCTGACAACTGGCAACTGGTCAGCTGGTGCTGGTTACTCAGTACGCAGCTGACAACTGGTCAGCTGGTGATTCAATACTTAGAATATTTTAGCCTTGTTTGCACAATTATATCAGTTCCAGAATATACTCCAGCACTTGAGTGCTGGGTTTAAAATATGAATGAAAGACTGAAAGCTGATAAATAACAAAGGATTTTATAGTGGTTCGATCAATCGATCTACGTCCACTCTCCAGTCGAAGCACTGGAAATTCCACTAAGAGTAATCAGGTACAGGTCTCCTACGATCTATCTCTAGCTGGTGAATGCCTCGTCCACCAGTTCACTAGATCAACCGCTCCCGGTCCTGGATCCTTCTTCAACTCTTCACAGCTAATGGAGTGCGAGCACGTCACTTCAACCTCCACAGCAAGCTGGGTGTTTTAGTTCTCCCAAGAACGTAACAGTCTCTACGGCAGAATGCCCGTAATAACTCGAGTGCTGGTGAGCACAGGAGCTGCTGTGAACTCTCTCGAAGGAGAAAGAACACCAAGTGAGATCTTTAACTTACAAGCTTAAAGCTTGAAGTCTCGTGTTTGATAAATCAACACACGGAAAGCTTTATGAAAAGCCTCGAAAGTACTTTATGCGTCTTTGTAATAATTTCAGTTCTTTCGGTGGTTGAGCAGATGAGT
>JAPKLW010001505.1:144884-189240 GCA_026898455.1 Plectranthus barbatus | reverse complement strand
AATAACTCTATTACCTGTTAAGAAATCCAAATAATTAAATAAAAAAAACAATTTTAAAATAATAAATCAAAACTAACATTATAGAAATAAACTTACATCTTCCGTCAATTCGGTTTTGGGGTTGATCAAAGGGTCGAACCACAACTCCTTATACAACTCAATACCCGTTTCGGGCAACTTCACAAATGCACCCTTCATTTTCATGAATGCTAAGAACTCATTCGTTATAAATTGTCATATTTCAGCTGGTGTTCGTGCACGCCTAGTAGACCTTACAACGGTGCTTTGAGAACCCTGAGAAGAGTGGCCCTCGAACAACTCCTTCAACCAATCCTTCGCCGGGGCCATATGGCTTTCTCCAGCCCTCCAACAATTCGCTGAACCGTGTCATCATCAAGGCGTGTTGCTTGCGGCGGCGAAGAAGATGTGTGTCCGGTCTAACATATATATTAAAATATTTATACAGTAATTTAAAAAGATCATAATATAAATATTATTATAAAATAAATACCTTTAATATTGGCTCCAGCCCTCGAACAATTCGTTGAACCGTGTCATCATCAAGGCGTATTGCTTGTGGCGGCGAAGAAGATGTGTGTCCGGTCTAACATATATATTAAAATATTTATGTAGTAATTTAAAAAGATCATAATATAAATATTATTATAAAATAAATACCTCTAATATTGGCTCCGATGATAATGCAGCTCGGGGTTGCTTCGCCGATGAGGGCTGTGGCAGGGACGGGCTCCGCTGGGATGTGCCCGCCTCGGAGGCAGGAGGCTGGGAGGTGCTCGGCTGGGTGGGGCTAGGCTGGGAGGGCTCTATCTCGGAGGCATCCGGCTGGGAAGCTCCATGTCGGGAGGTGGATCTCCGAGATCTGGACGGCCTCGATGAAGGGGACTTTGGGGTCCTCGTTGATCCCCGATATGGGATGTATCTACGTAGTAGTGAATCATCATCTTCAGTCAAACTTATCCAGTACTCCGATTTGGCTTCGACATTCGTCAGCTCTAACGTGATCCTGCATGCTAGCTGAAAAAAATACAAATCACTAAATAAATTTACTTGTAATTTAATATTTATGAAATGACTATAAATATTTTTACCTCTTGATTGAAATACTGTTTGAAGTTAGCACCCCGTTTAAAGATCGGTCTCCACCTCAGACAATGAGGGATACCTTCATTTTGTTCGACCGGTTCCGCAACCAATGTAGCCAAATCCGGGATAGCCTCATAAGACCATGCCTGCAAAAATAATAAACAAATAATTAACATAATGAATTAAAATTAATAACTTCATTAAATTGGATAAAATAAACTTAGGTAATACCTCCAATGTCCAAATAGGACCATATACATGCACTGAGGTAGCCTTCTCCGGATTTTTGACTTTGACCAGATTTTTTACCACAACAGACATCTGATGTAGTAGAACGCTATAGGACCACGCGCCCCAAGGAAATAATTTCCATTGCTCTTTATTATCTATGAGTGCAACGATCCAAGTGTGTACAACTCCTCTCCCATCAAAGCATGCAAGCATCCGGTATACAAAGAGGATCTCAGCAATCTTCACGTAGTCATCGGCTGAGGGGCTAAGTTCAATCCTCAAGTCCTAAAAATCCTTGTGCAATTGGTCCACGGTGGGCAACTCATTATAGTAATGAAGACAAGAATCATCTGCAACAGTGTACTCCTTATTCGGGTCAAAACCCGAATCACCAAATCGTAGACCAGTCACCAGGGCAAACTCTCGTGGTCCAAATCGAATGTTTTGGTTTCCCACCCGAAACCAAAGCTCATCCACAACTCCTTGTACTTCAATTTCTTGGGTAATTAATGCCCACAAGGCAGTAACTGTTCGTTTGGACCAATTCAAGTCCAGAAAATGCTTGAATGGCCCCTAACGAAATAAGTCAAGAGTTTCAGGGCCAAAAGCACTCAATCGGATTCGGATATCCTCCAAAATATCCCGGGTGTATACAGTAAGGGGTTGGGATTGCCCTCGCAATCCCGGTCTCATCCATCTCCAAATCTATCACAAACCAATTTTAATAATAAGAACAATAAATTAATTAAATAAATATAAATAATTATATAATAAATTAATCAATTAAAAAATTATATACACTCGCATACACGAATTTTACCAATCCCAAAAAATTAAAATAATTTATTTTCAAACAATTCGAAGAGTCAGATTTTGAAAACAGAAAATCCGAATATGCCAATTAGCACAAAAATAATAATTAATTATTTAAAACTATTCGAACACACGAATTTTGAAAATAGAAAATCCGAATATGCGCATTTGCACAAAAAAAATATTTAATTATTTAAACCAATTCGAACACTCGAATTTTTAAAAAATAAATACGAACACACGAATTTTCACAATAATAATAATTAATTAATTAAAACAATCCGAACACACGAATTTTGAAAAATGAGCATCCGAACGCACGAATTTTCACAATTATAATAATAAATTAGTAATTTTGAAAAATGAGAATCCGAACGCACGAATTTTCACGATTTTTTGTCGCATATTTACAAAATAATTTAACCTATTTTAAAAAAAAATTCAAACGAACCGAACATAAAAATTCCCCTCATTCCTATTTCACACCAAATAAAATACCCTATTAATAACAAAAAAATTCAATAATTTAAACATAAATATAAGGAATAAACAAACAGCAGCATAAACAAACACAAAAACAAAAAGAGCAACAAACATATTCAGGAATTGCGAAACATATTTGCAACAAAAAAAAAACACAAAAATAAAAAGAAGCAAAAATACTTAAAAAAAAATAAGGGTTGTTAAAAAGTGTACCTGATTCTTTTCGCCCGACATGATTAATGTGGTGGTGTGGTAAAATTCGGAAGGAGCTACACGCGAATCCGAAAATTTGTGTTCTCGCGGCGTAGGTAACAATGGCGGACGAGAGAGAGAGAGAGAGAGGTGTGAAAAAGGGAAAAGTCAGAGGTGAGAAAAGTGAAAAGTTAAAGTGGGATAGTGGGTGGGGCACGGACGCGCGCCTATTGGTGTGTGTGTCACACGCGCCCGCATCGCAAGAGGCGTTGTTTCCTTTTTTTTTTCCTTTTCTTTTATAATGTAAATGTTTTTTTTTATTTTCTTTAATTTAAACTTTGAAACTTTTATCTTTTAACGTTGTTTTTTTAATTCGTTTTCTTTTAATTTACGTTTTAAAATTCTTTAAATATTTTTATATTTAATTTTAATTTTTTTAATATATATTTTATATATTTAAATTAATAATTCATAATTAAATTAATTAATTCGTAATTATAATTGCAAAGATTTGAAAATTTTCTTATAGTTGCATAAGTAATGAAAAGTTTTGTTAAAATTTGCAAATAAACCTATTAAGATAAGTTATTTTTTTTATAAACAATATTATAATAATTTATTATTTCTTAACCCTATATTTTTATTTGAAGCTTTAATTTTAAGATTTTTGTCAGATTAAATTGATTAGAGAGAAATTAAATTGACCAGTCATATTAAATTCACTAAAGAGAATAATGTGTAAGTGTTATATATTTATTTTTACAGTCTTTCCAGCTACAAATTTCATTTTTGTGTCAGATTAAATTGACTAGACATATTAAATTGAGTAGAGAAAAAATGTGTAAGTGTTGGAAAATTGACTAGTCAGACTAAATTCACTAAGAGAAAAATGTGTTTTTAATCATATATAGAGTTTAGCTCTGTGTCAATACGGGTAGATGTGTATTGTCACTCAATTATGGATTCATTTACTTTGAAATTTTTTTGGGAGAGCACTGATCCAAAGAAGCCAGATTATGTGTGGGGTGATGTTCCATACGACCTATATTACTTTCAACTCATTCAAAAAATCTTTCAAATTACGGGTTGGAATCACTGGGAGTGGACCTTGATTCTGAAAGTGTTCGTTCTCCAAGGAAATGAGTCAATATTCTTGGACCTTCATGAGGGGAACATCCAAATCCTTCACGATTACAAGATTTTAAAGCCGGGAATTTCTATTGGGCGAACACCCGTGCCCGTGGATCACGGAGGTAGTAGCAACCCTGTACAACAAGCACGTGAAGATGACGATACATGGTGTCCGAACAACAGCGAGGATTTCGAAGACGACGGGGAATCATATGTGCCAAAGACAAATATTGATTCTGACGAGGGAGAAATTACTTTTTCCACAGGGGAGAGACATGTCTTCGACGATATTGGCAATCCGGATCCTTACAGGACCGATTATTTTGACGACATGCCAGTATTTTGGAACAATGATGTTCAACAAATAAAGGCTGGTACGTATTTCAAAACTAAGGAACAATTGATTTATGCAGTTACTGCATGGTCTCAATCAAAGGGTGTTCAATACACCACCAAGAGGAGCTCCCAAACCACGTGGGAGGTGAAAGGCAAAGAGAAGGATGCAAATGGTCCTCCGTGCCAATGGAAAGCTAGGGCAGTTTATGACAAACCTTCAGGGGGTGGAAATTGAACACGTGGATGGAGGACCACAACTGCTCCGGAAACAATTTGACTGTCAATATTACGGCGAATCTCATAGCCAAACTCATTCTTCCCCACCTTCAAGTAGATCTGGAGTATAAGGTGGCCAACGTCATTGTCAATGTTCGTGAAAAGTGGAACGTGGACGTTGGGTACAAGAAAGCATGGCATGGCCGTCGAAATGCATTGGAGGCTCTCTACGGCGACTGGGAAACCAACATCCGGGAGCTGCCGGGGTTCATGGCAATCCTATGCCAACACAATCCGGATACAGTTGTGGTATGGAAGTTCCTCAAGCATGAGAAGCACATGGCGCAGAGGACGTTCCGGTATATGTTTTGGGCATTCGGTGCCTGCATCTCTGCGTATCAGCACACACATCCAGTGGTGATGGTGGACGTAACGCACCTGCGTGGGTCGTATAAAGGGAAGCTGCTAGCTGTGACCAAGACAGCCAACAATCACATAATTCCACTGGCTTACGCCCTCATCGATGAAGAGTCCACCCACAGCTGGAGATGGTTTCTTAAGCACCTGCGCCTCAACATTCTGAAATCAAGACCGACGTGCATCATATCAGACCGGCATGCCGGTCTCCTTGCTGCATTTCAGTCATACTTTGAGCGTTTTCCTGGAGCTGGATGTCATTGATATTGTCTTTGCCATCTTCGATCCAATTTATTGGATAAGTTCAAGACGAGTGGCCTCAAACAAGTTTGCACCAGGATCGGACAAGCATTTGATGGGAAGGAGTACAATAAAGCTTGGTCTGATTTGTGGGATCTAAACCGTGCTGCATATGATTGGTTGCAACGTCATCCAGCTGACAAATGGACGCTCTACGAGGACGGAGGGCATCGTTGGGGCAACACGACAACAAATATCGCTGAGATTTACAACAATGCTCTCAAAGGTTGCCGCTTCTTGCCTATCCGAGCCATCGTAGAAGCCACTCTAGAGAAGTCAACAAAGATCTTTGAGCGTGCCCGGAATGAGCTCATCACTTGCAATACTGCACTGCCCCCTTACCAACATGACCGGTTCATGAAGAGTCGATTGAAGGCTAACGAGCATGTGGTAAGATTGTACAATCCTGCTAACCAGGTTTACAAAGTGGTCAATATCTATACCACAGAACAAGGTGAGCGAAGACAATCTTTTTCTATCCACTATCCACAAAAGTCTTGTTCTTGCGGGGAGTTGAAGGCAATGCGGTTCCCTTGCTCTCACGCAATTGCCGTTTCTCAATTAAGGGGGGATAATCCACTTAATTTGGTGCATGACTACTATACCATTCAAGCATGGTGTGCACAGTTCAGTGGGGGCTTTTATCCGATTCCTGGAAACTCACACACTGTGAATCTTGGATGGCGTCTCAAGCTGAATCCAATCCGTCTTGCACATGCAAAGGGCCGACGTAAAACGCAGCGCTACCGAATGAACATGGATTATCAAAGTCAGATGAGTGGGGGTGGAAGAAAATGCACTAGATGCGGAAATCATGGTCATATTGCAAAAAAATGTCCTTATTCTCATCCTCCATCAGATAGGCTGCCAATTCATCGTATTTACAATGCCGATGGTACGCGCGATGAAGAATACAATGTCGATGAACACTTTGGTGGTGATGCTGACGAAGACTATGATGGTGAGGAGTAGAACATTGTCTTTGTATTTTTATTTTATTATCTTTAATGCAATTTCATGTATTTTAATTTGATTAAAGTAGAATAATTATTATTATTATTATTATGAAACATTGCGTTCGCAAAGAAGAAGAAAAAAAACTAAAAAATTAAATAAATAAAATTAATATAAATAATAATAATATAATAATATAAAAGAAAGGGTTGCGTTCGCGAAGAAGAAGAAAAAAAACTAAAAAATTAAATAAATAAAATTAATATAAATAATAATAATATAATAATATAAAAGAAAGGGTTCGAATGTGTCAAATTCGAACCCATTAAAAAATCCAAAATCCTTCGAGGTTCGAATCTGACACATTCGAAATGCATAGTTTTGTCCACATGCTAGGTTTTTTTTTAGGGTTTGTCCACATGGTTAGGGTTACAGACATTTTGGTAATTTTTCCCTAGACCCAGTCACACCTTCTGATCATACTTGGTTCGATCGGTTTTTCAACTGTCAATTTCTGCGAATGAGCTTAAGAAATTTTAAAATTAAACGGACAGCAGAAAAAAATGAAAGTTGCATAAAATTGAAAGCAATACTAAAACCAAGAGAAATTAAAAGAACTCATGGGTTACCTCCCATATGATGTAGCGCCTTTGTTTAACGTCTTCGGCTAGACGTCAGCTTATGTAACTATGTAGTGTCATTCATAATCCATAGTCTAAACCTTCGGAGCAGGAACAATAACATAAACAAGATTTTCAAAGAATTCTAAACTTTCGATTTCAAATGCACCATCAGACAAAGTATTATTAACAACTAGAAAATCTACTCGTCTATGTTGAAATATCTGATACGCATGCATGCAGGTTTTTGAAGAATATAAAAGTAAGAATTTTATTGCTCAAAACTGAAGAGATGATTTTACAAGTTAATATATATATATAGCTGCTACAATTTGCAGTTCCAACTGCATAACGGAATGAACCGAACAATCTAAAAGCTATCTATCTAGAAGAAGCTGGAAACAAACAACTAGGAGCTCTCTGCACATCATCTAGAAACTTTCTGAGACAAACATCTAGAACCTCTCTGCATATCATCTGGAAGCTTACTATACCCTAATACACCCCGTTTGAAGCTGGACCCGGCCAAGCATGAATATTAAGCTTAGTAGGGAGAGTCTGGAAGCGGGTGTCGGACAAGGGTTTGGTGAACAAGTCTGCTACTTGATTTTCAGAGGGCACGTACCGAACTTCCACCACTTTGCTCAAGATCTTCTCACAAAAAAAGTGCACATCGGCTTCGATGTGCTTAGTTTGAGCATGGAACACTGGGTTTGAGGCAAAGGCAATCGAACTTTGATTGTCAATCCAGAGGATGGTTGGAGAAGATAAGGTGATACCAAGTTCCCCGACCACAGACTGCAGCCAAATAAGCTCGGCGACCGTATCAGCCAAGGCTCGGTATTCCGATTCGGCGTTGCTTCGGGCAGGGCCGGCCCTGTAAATTTTGAGGCCCGGTGCGAAAAAATATTTTGTTCTCCTATTTAATTAGTTATAAAATTATTAATAAAATATAATATAATTTTTTTTAAAATTATCTATCCCATTTAAAATTACAAAATTTATTCAAAAAATTGTGTCCTTTACAACCATTCATCACTTCATTTTTAAATAAACATCAAACAAAATAAAAAAATTAAATAATATCATATAAACTAAAGGCTTAATTATCAATCTCCCCGCATTTTTTAAACAAACTTTTTGAGATGTTTCATCATCTATTTTATTTGTTTCAGAACAAATAAATATTTACTAACTCAAAGAACGATTAACATAATATTAATTTGATGAATACAAAATAATAAAATCAAACAAATTTAAATCTTAAACCACTCTCTAAATATTAAAAAAAAATAAACAAATAAACTTAAAGCAAAAACCTAGGAAATAACATCAATGCATCAAGAAAATCTTATAGGATTAAATAAAAATTGCACGACATTTTGATCACAAAATAATTCACATCAAATAAAATATTTATTTAAGAAAAAATGAAGGACTAACTAATTATCAACTTGCTATTGCTAAAATTCATTTGTAGGATACTGAAAAAATTAAAAAAAAAAAAGAAAAAAAAAGAAAAGAAAACTAGAGAAGTAATGGAAAAATGAAGAGAAAGCATTCGCTTTGTATTTTAGAACAGATGCCAAAGTTTTGATTGTCGTGTTACATTAGGAATAATATAAATTTAAAAATCTTTATTGATATATAAAATTACCTGAATATATTATTTGATATCTTAATACTTTATTTCATATATTTTGAGGTAAACAACTTTATTATAATAAATATAATATTTTGATAATTCTTTTAGTTAAGTTAAAAATTAAGTTATTTTATCATATATATTTTTTTAAATGGCACCCCTAACAAGATAAATTAATAGTATAATATTACTACTACTATATAATTTTTGTAAAAATGGTGCCCCCTTAATTCGGAGGCTCCGGTGCAGCGCACCTCTCGCACGGCCTCAGGGCCACCACTGGCTTCGGGCTACTACTATCTGCTTCTTAGAGGACCATGCCAACAAGTTCGGTCCAAGAAAGACGCAATAGCCGCCGATGGATCGTCCATCAATAGGTTACTCGCCCATTCCGCATCACAATACCCAGTCAGAGAGAACTCATGTGTTGGTTGAATAAGAAGACCCCGATCACAGGTACCCTTAAGGAACCGAAGAACACGCTTACAGGCAACCCAGTGAGCATTTGTTGGTGCTTGCAAGAATTGGCTTAAGCGATTCACAGCTTGACTGATATCTGGTCTGGTAAGCGTGAGATATTGCAGTGCTCCTATGATACTCCGATAAAGAGTGGGCTGGGAAAAAAGAGAGATGTCATCATGAACAAGTTTAACTCCAGTACTCATGGGAGATCCACACGGCTTGCAGTCAGTCAAATTGGCGCGATCAAGAAGGTCACGGATATATTTGGGTTGATGAAGTAGAATACCATGCTTACTTCTGTGCACTTCAACCCCCAGAAAGAAACTAACCGAGTAAAGTGTCTTCAAAGAAAATTCCTTGTCTCAATCATGGATAAGCCGTGAGATTTGAGCATGATCACCACCTGTAATGAGGATATCATCTACATTGAGAAGAACAAGCAATGAAGGTGAAGTATTAGGACCAATGAATAAGGAATGATCAAATGTAGATCGTGTGAGACTCCAGCTGAGAAGATATGCCTTCAAACCACGCTCGTGGAGCTTGACGTAGGCCATAGAGAGAACGAAGGAGCTTGCAGACATGATGAGGTTTCTGAGAATCAAGAAAACCAATCGGTTGAACCATGTAGATTGTCTCCTTAAGATGACCATTGAGAAACGCATTGTTTATATCAATATGCTAAACATCCCACCCAAAGGTAACAGCCTAACAGTAGTAGGCTTAACAACAGGACAAAAAGTGTCCAAGAAATCCACACCGGCTTGTTGTTCAAAGCCTCGTGAAACCAGACGGGCCTTGAAGCGATCAACTGATCCATCAAGCTTCCTCTTGATCCGATAAACCCACTTATTCGATATTAGATTCATTGATGGATCAAATGGGACCAAGCACCAAGTGTTATTACGCAATAGAGCATCATACTTCTGCTGCATAGGAGATAAAGCTTGGTCATCTCTGCAAGGTTCAACATCACATGGCTACATAGTGAGAAAGCTGCGAGGCTTGAAAATTCCATTTTTCGACCGTGTAACCATGGGATTGTTCGGTGTAGGAGGAGGTGAGTGTGGAGGAATATTCGGAGAAGAGGAAGGAGAGCTTGATGCAGAAGCTGGATTAGTGGGGCTGGGACAAGAATGCTAGGTGCAATGTTGGAGTGTTGAGATGATGATCTAGAGGGTGACTCAAGAGGGGGAGGAGCCAATAGATGAGACTGTAATGGTGGATATAAAATATGAGTATTAGTAGGGGAAGAAGAAGAGGGTGCAGAATGATGAGTTCATATTTTCACTCATTTTGGGTTTGATTGATTAGTACTTTTCTTTATGTTTTAGTTATTTTCCTTTATTTGTGTTGCATGAGTCTATATATAGTGTTATTACGTTTGTGGTGCCTAGTTTTTTATGTTTTAAGGTAAATACAAGTGAATAGTGCATGAAAAGGCCAAAATCGTAGGAAAAGGCATTCTGTGTCGACCGACGCAAATTCATGTCGACAGACGTAGATCGCGTTGACCAAGTACATTTGTGTCGGCCGACGCGCACGGAGATTTTGTGTTTCTAGAAGGCTAACACGTGTTTTGGTCGAGATTTGGTGGAAATTAGAGGTATACATCAACTTGGAAGATCTGAAGACTCAAAAAGGAAGATATAGTTAGAATATGGAATTAGGATTGAGATATACATCAAATCTAATCCTATTCCTTATATAATTCAACCCATGTAAAGCCACTCGAACATTATAAATACCCCTCAAGTTTAGTTAGTTCAATGGTCCCTTAATCCCTTCTCAACCTCAATTTCTGTAGTGTTTTTAGTTTTAGTTTTAGTATTAATTTATGTACTTTAGAATTCCAGTTTTATTTTATTAATGCAATTTACTTTTTATTTTATCATGTCTTTTATTTTAATTATGTCTAGTTAATTTTCCTAGTAGATTCCAGGGTTTGTACAACTGTTTTGGATGCATGCTTAGGATTTGTAGGTCCCCGATCAGAGTAGTTATATTTGCAGCATAATTTTTAATGGTTTCTTGCATTTATCTGGCTAAGATCATGACTTAGCAAGTGTTTATCAAATGTGTTTAAGCTCGAGTATTCTTTAGATGTATTGCAAATTATACTTCAACTCTTGGTGTGTTGAGTTTTAATATAAGCAATAAGCAATAAAATAAAAGCAGTAAATGACACAAGGTTTATAGTGGTTCGAACAAATGTTCTACGTCCACTCTTCAGTCCTCCTGACTGAAAATTCACTATTGATTGATTACAAGGTCAGACTTGATCTCTAACGTTGAGCAGCTCCTACGTCTGGTCAGCGCGCACCTTCAAGTACCTCGATCTTCAATCTTCACTTTGACACTCCTTAGAGTGAGGACAAACCTCCCTTCTCATTGGACGTCGACCTTAGGAGTTTTATAGTTCTTCCCGAAACCTTTCCTTGTTTGGCAGTTGCTCGTGATAATCACGCTTGCAGAGCAAGGTGACTGTTAGATTCTTTCTAGGATATAAAGAATCTCAAGTTTCCCTTAGAGGTAATACTTTAGAGGTCTCGAGCTTTGAATATGTAAGCTTGTGAAAAGCTTCACTCAAGTATAAGCTCGGATGTGAGTTCGCGTAGGATTGAGAGTTTTAGGATCTTCTCTTGTTTCTTAGTTGTAGATTTTTTGCGAACCTCTCAATCTCCCTTTGGTGACACCTATTTATAGGTGAAGATTCAAACGGCTGTTTGAATCTTATCCGTTAGACACAGAGTGTCTGCTCGCCAATCTCCGTCCTTTTTTTCCTGCGAAGTACAGTGACTCTTCAAGTCTCATTCGTCTCTGATTGGCATTTCTCTTATTCATAGCCGTCTTTGTCAGAACGGATCTTTCAGTTTGAATCTGGAAACCTTTCTTGTGTCTGTTGATTTTCCTTTTCTCTGATTCGTTAGGTTTCCTTGTGATCTGGATCCTTCTTATTCACCACTTTGTATTGTCTTGATTGTTGTTGTGCGTTTGTTGGCAGTTGATATTCTGCTGATATCTCATTAGTCTTGCTGAGATTCAGCAACATGTTTGCTTCATTCCTTCAGCATTCCTTACGGTGTGTCCAGCATTCCTCTGTGTTTGCTAGTATTTAACTAGCGTCTTCAGCAATCTTCAGTATGTTGATTCTTTCAGCATTCTTCAATCTTTTGTTCTAGTTCTATTACAACTCAAGTAGATGTATCATATACAGGACTTTTACAATTTGACTCAACACTTAGTTGCTAGAAACTAGATTGACTAAGCTTTGATGCAGCAAAACCAAAATACATACAATTGAGATTAGGGGTTATAATATTTCTAATAATATTCCTAACAATTTCCCCTTTTTTGGTGCAATCAAAGCCTCAATTCTTACTAACTGATCACCGAAAAGCTAATTACTGAGATTACAAAGAACTCATATCAATTCTACTCTCATTATCTCAACTCCCTTAGATTCAGTATAATCCCTAAATGTTCCCCCTCAAAATATCAAGGTATTGCTCGATTATAAATTTTGCTTCTAGTAAATGGTTTCAAGACATTGATCAGATATACTACAAGATTTTTGCGGATTAGAGACGGAAAAATTCGTCTCTAATTACAACAATTCCGTCTCTAATCTGAATATGGAGACGGATTTGAGACGAAAACCATCCGTCTCAAAAACCTTCGTCTCTATAACTTTGAGGACGGATTTTTCCGTTCCAAAACATAAAGATGGATTAAAGACGGATTTTCCATCTCTAAATTTAGAGACGGTTTATCCGTCTCCAATCCGTCTTTATATGTTGCATCATTTTTGAGACGGTTTAATGACGGATTTTCCGTCTTTAAACTTAGAGACCAAATCCGTCTTTAATCCGTCTCGACATATTGAGGCAATTTTGAGACGGATTTTCCGTCTCTAATCCGTCTGAAAATTATTATTATTATTATTATTATTTTGCCTGTTTTTCCCCTCAATTTTGCATCAAAAATTAAACTTTGCCTAACAAACCAAGGATAAAATAAACAGCGCAATCACAATAAATCCAACCATAATTCATAAACATATCCAACAACTCTCAAAACCAACTACAAGTCATAATAATATCCAACAACTCACAAAATCAACCATAAGTCATAATAATATCCAACAACTCACAAATCTTCACATAAACCGACCATTAATTATCTCCCTTGATACATTGTTTGAAGGACAATCTCCTCACCCTCAATGGTCAAGCAACCACGACCTTGATCTGCAACAAATTAAGTAATTTCATTGTATGTAAATTACAATACAATGATTTTAGAAAACAATATAGAACTTATAAAAAGAATTAATCATACAAGTTGTACCTTGATTTTCATCTTCATATGACCTTTGCGAAGAGGACTCCCCAACCCTCCTAGCAGCATTTAAGCCTTGACCTCTAGTCATTATTCTGATTTAAGACAAAGAGAATTATCACAATTAATTAGTCACATATCTTACACTTTCTGATTTAAGATAAAACAGAAGAATCACATAATAAGATCAAATCTTACATTGTATTTATCATACAATATAATTACACTTATCCTCCTAAATCTTACATTGTTAGAGTTAATAGCCTTATTCACTGTCAGAATCCTCATTGCTCCCTGAATAAGAATTATATAAAATATAATTACACTACTATGGGCATGAAAATCCTACATTATCATGAGAAAAATATAGGGGCAGCTATCCTACATTATTTGATAATCGTATTGAGGATTGATAGAAAATACAAGTATCTGCAATAGCTATAATGAAGAGCAGGCATTATTTTACTCCAGCAAGGTTCTAGAATCATACCTTGAAGTTGCTTAAGAAATGACTTGATTTCCCCAGTATCCTTCAAAATATTTTTGGCTGTTTACAGAAAACACATACCAGAAATTTAAAAAAATACAGGTAATGACCACATTAAACAGATACAGAGAAATAAATCACAAACATACTTTTCTGAAAGATCTCATACGAAGGAATAGATACTAATATATTCCTAAAATCTCATGACAATCTACAAACAGAACTCATGTTGCAAGTTGAGAGCACTGCACTTGAAATCAGATTTGACTGTTTGAACCAATTAAGATTCTATCTCAGATTGACTGTTTGACTGGGTTTCCTTCCTGATTTTCTTGATGGTCAGTAACCTAGTCTGAGGTTTAATTTGCTCCATTGTTTTTTTTCTGTTATATTGCATTTATTAATATGTTGGTGATTGATTATGAATTGTAGGCTTATTTAACATGCTGAGTGATTCCAGCCATTTGTCACCATTGCTAATTTCATGAGTGAACTTGTATATGAAGCAAAGCAGAAAGCGCAAGAAAAGAAACTCCGTCTAACCCACATCTAAAATGATATAAAATAAAATAAAAAATTGTTTGAGAGCATAGGAATAAGGACATCTTCAAGCATGCCACTAATAGTTAGGACCGAGTCCCCCCTCCAATAAACATTTTTCAATGATGCCAGTTAAATTAAGCTTTAAATGTCAATCTTCTGAAAGTATAAACATTGGGCTTACAAACCATTCCTTGAGACTGTGCCTACCTTTTTGGAATCATACATACATGTTAGACCATTGGACCACAACTTTCCTTCACCTTTGTGAAATTGAATGAAATTTTCAGAAAATCCATAACTCATCTTTACGGAGATGTTCAGTAATTTATACTGTGTTACTGGATCGCTTTGTCGCTCGTATGAAACCAAATACTTTTTCAACACATCATTATTAACATGACCAAAGGCAGCAGAAGATAATTAGATTGAAAGGGAAGAACAGCAAACCTCTTTAAAGGTGCAGACGATGGTTTGGCTGTAAGTAACTGCATCATTCAAAATAGCCTCTTCTGTATATGTGGTCAGCATCTTGAACTTGCATCAGTTACATGCCAGGATGACATTGTTATGTAGCTGGGGTGTCGTGAAAACCAAAACCAGTCAGCAAGGAAACAAAGCTTAAGTATCAATAACATGCTGAAACTTATCTCTGACCTATTTGTTGGGTTCACTATTAGATTTCTTTTATTGTGTGGTTGGCTCTGAGTTTTCAATGTATATCAGCTGTGCCGATAACATAGCATGCAAATAGAATCACGAATCAAATGTGTTTGGCAGGCAAGAAGCAGAGCACTTGGTTTTTGCTTCAAAACTTCAGCACAAGAAAACTATTTCCCACAATTTAAAACAGAATCCAATAAATATATAAAAGCTGCGGGAAAGAAACTCGAACTGAATAATCTCAAAAAATCACATTGAAAAAATGTAGTGCCCGAATTTACCAAAATATTTGTTAATGTTAGAGAGTAATCAAAGTATAACAAATACGAAAATGTGAAAATTGTGCACAGCGGATAAATTTGTCTGGGTTTTATTTCTAATCCCCAGACGGCGTTACGGCAAAATAGCTTCACTATGAAAAACGTGTTTACACAGTAAGACAAATAATAAATAGCTTAGTTCCTTCTCGGTTCACTCCCTTGAAGAAACTTCGCTTTACATAGAAGTTGAGACAATAACTATGGGAAAAACGCACTACCAAACTACCACGAGACTACCCCAAGACTCCTCTACCGTAGGATTCACTCTCCGGAGATAGATTCCATCGTAAGCTAGTTGAATCGTGGAAGGTTGAAAGCGCGTGCAAGGCTGGGACGATTATGAAGAGAATATGTATAAGAATGTAGTATAATCGTCCAACCTTTCTCCAGCATCGATATGCCTATTTATTCAGACTTGGAGCACTCAAGATGATGTCCACTTCCCCACTACTTCAGACGTGGACCATGATCTCCTCCCACTTCCATTTGATCCTTTGCTTTAGTTTGAATCAACCACATAACTCACGTGGGTGAATGGTTTGATTGTGGAGGTGCTCCCATATTATTTATGACCTGTAAAATAACTTAAAAACGTGCAAAATCGTTCCCTATAAAATAGGGGTGAGTGGTTATCATTTTGGAACACTCCCTATAATTTAGGAACAAGTAAAAACAATAATATATAAAAATATAAGGTTATGGATAATTATATACACGATCCCAGATATTTAGGATCTAAGGAAAACTGAATTTAGGGTTTAGATACACGTCCCTAAAAATTAGGAAACGGTTTTAACCAACTCTATATGCAGCAGAGAGAAAGTATAACATTAACAAAAGATATGTTAGACATTGATGTTAAATTAACATCACAAATATCTAACATCATCAATCTCCCCCTTAATGTTAGACTTTCTGCTGCCATTCCACACACCAAACAAAGTCATGGTTCAACCATGATAAAATATTCAAACAAGAACAATGGATCATCCATAACACATAAATACTAAAGATCGTAAAATATGGATCATCCATAGCACATCAATAAATAGTAAAGATATTAAACAATGGATCATCCATATCAAAGAAATAGTAAAGATATCCATTCCAAAGAAAACATTAAATATTAAATGAGTACAAAGGAGGTTAAAGGAATAAAAGAGCTCATCCATAATGTTAATCTTCTGCTATCCTTTCATACTCCAGTTCATGGAGCAACTATGATAAATATACTAACCAATTAACGTGTTCCCTGCATAAGGATCAACTATGACATAAACAAACAAATCATATGAAACTGCGAAGGGTAAGCTTAAACATCAAAGTGTCACACTGTGCTGTTAAACATAAGTGTAACTCCGACACCAACAATAATATTCTCCCCCTTAAGCTTATCCTTCCAGTTTCCATTCCACACCAAAACATGGAGTAACCATGATAAATCAAGCAAGGTATAACCACGATAAAACATGGAGCAGCCATGATAATCCTTTATATATACATACTAAATATGAAAACAAAACCAATGGATTAACCATTATAAACATTACCAAAATAAACCACAAGATCATTTAAAAAATAAAGAGTGTAAGAAATAAAGAAGAGAGTAAGAAATAAAGAAAGTAGTCTCCCCCTGAGTCTCATGATGTCTCCTCCTGAATGGTAGCTGGAAGGAAAGCTTACAACTTCAACCTTTTATTTGATGTGTTGTGGTAGTCGGTTAAGTGCGGAATGAGGCAGAGGTGCAGCAACAGTGTTGAATCAGACTAAGTGAGTGCCCTGCAGATGTTAGAGAATACAAGCTGAACAATTTATGAATAAATTAAACAACTGACCTTTACCTATGTGGTAGAGTAGTTCTGCTTGTTCCTCGGTTTCTGCTGTTATACCATGTTGGAGTTAGACTTTTCAAAGTCTGACATGGGATCATCTTCAAAGTATTTGGTACATGTGGTGTGTCTTTCAATAGACTCTCCTTCTGACACTTTCTTCTTTCCTTTAACTATGTAATCATTTTTTAAGCTCTCCACTTTCTGAGAAGGATCTACATGTAGTTCTTATCTGTTGTTGTATCAGTATAGCAGTCTTCTTCTGGTTTGTTAGTGTTAGACCTTTCTGACACTTCGACATCTTAATCAAAATTTGGGATGTGAGTTGAAAGTTTCTGTATCTGCTACCCCTTCCGCTTTTTGGCTGGTTTTACTCCCTCATCGTGATGGTTTCATCAAATAGTCTCTCAGATCTGTGTGTAGGGAAAGTAGAGCTACCTGCTATTGTTAGACTGTTAACAATCACCTTCAAATCACCGTGGTTGTCTAGGTTGATAGGATTATGGTGTTATCCAGGAAGATTTTATACAAAGGTGGTTCAGACAGACTAGCTTCAGTTGCATCATTAGATTTTTTGTCTACCTTGATTTGTTCATCTCTAGAGGGCATGTCGGACTTCTCTTCTGGACCACCAGGAGTGAATTTTGTAGTGATAATTGTAGTGCTTTAGAACTTTAGAGATAGAGTTTTGTAGTGCTTGAAAGTCGCCAGAGCTGAGGACTGCCTTGAGGAGCTCCTGAATTTAAATTTTTTTTTTTGCCATGGTGATCTGAAAAAAAAAAGAGAAAACACAAACAAAGCAAAAGAAGGGAGCAAAGCACTGCAGACAAGAAGTCGAAATGTTGCTCTTGGTTAATTGAGTGGTGAGGTGACGTGAGTGGAAAGGACAAAGACTACAATATATAGTTAGAAAATGCAAACAGAGAAGTGCGAAAAACAAGGAAACCCTGGTCAGATTTTTAGAACTAACAAATTTAATCAGGTTCACTTAAAATTCAAAAATTAAGGGATAAGATTTTTGTGTTTCAAATGAAATTAGACCTAGATAGGATCAAATAACTGAAACCTAGAATTTAGATAATGAAAGATTTGGAAAGAGAAACCAATTTCTGAGAAATAGCAACGTCCTACAGTAATAAAGAAAACAAAACAGCCTGTTTAAAAGTTTGACAAAGTTATTGTTAGAGTTACACATTGTGAAATTATCAACATCCTTCCACAGAGGTTGTGTGCCTAATCAACTCCAACCTCTAGTACTAGTTGACATAAAGAACATTGCTTTATTTAGAAAATTTTCCATATGAGTTGTGTTCTAACAACGTTCAACTCACAGTACTTTTTATGATTTTAGCAATGATCACAACAATCACGTTTTATAGTCTGAAACCTCACACTTGTGTTTCTGACTTTACAACATGACAAAATAAATCACAAAAGGAAAAACAAACTCTAACAAAAACATGTATAAACTCTAATAGGCACAAGGATTTAAGTTATTACTGAGGGGAATTGCACATTTCCAGGGCATTTCTAAGAAAAGAATATCTTTCAAAATCCAAAGCCTTGGTAAAAATGTCAGCTATTTGATCTCTAGTAGGTATATATTTCAGATACACTAGATTCTTCTCCACTAGATCATGAATGAAGTGATGCCTAATATCAATGTGTTTTGTTCGTGAATGCTGAACAGGGTTCTTAGACATCTCAATGGCATTAGCATTAGCATTATCATATAAAAGTGATAGAATTTCAGGCTTAGTACTGTAATCATTTAACATTTGTTTCATCTATAGTAGTTGTGAATAATACCTTGAGATTTTGTGTACTTCAACTCAGCTTTAACTTTCTCCGAGTGTGACTCCTCAAAGCAGTTTTGATACCTGACACTTACATCAACACTCGAAAACATATTTGGGTGATTTGCAGTTAAGTAAATCAAGAACACTGACATACCTTTATACAACGTTATTTTAACTCTAACAACAACATTGAAATTGTGCAGTTTAACATCAAATCTCATTAGAGTTCTCCTAAGTCTCAAAGATTCTAGACAAAAATCACTCAGCAACCTCATACCATACTTGTTTTGCGGTATAAAAACATTCATTTTAGTTTGATAAATCTAAAGTCCTAGAAAAAAAAAATTATCTATCACACTCATATAAATCATATCAACAATAAATTTATCAACAAATCATCAAGCCAAATGAAGGAGGCACCAAACAGGCAAGCATTGACATAAGTTTTGACAATGATAAAAACAATACTAATATTCTCTACACAAAAAGTTTTATTAATATAGTCTCTTGAAACATGTATTTCAATGATAAATAGGATGAGTAAAGAGTACCAAGATTGTGGTACACGTAAAATGCTTTTCAGATTGTAGATATGATCAAATACGTGTCGATCCTCATAATCCTTTAAATGTTTAACATATATATATATATATATTTTTTTTTTTACTAAGAACAGCCTTTAAAAAGTTATTTTCAACATCCATCTGAAATAAGACAATGTTAGAAGCACAAGTAACAATTGAATAACATATCAATTTTAAAGTAATTAGAGCATAATACATATTAATGTCCTCTATAAGTATATATGCTTGCGCAAATAACATAAACTTACTCATCACAAAATTCTTAGGTGCATATTGAGTCAGTGAATCAGAAGATATACCATAGTCATCTTCAGGAATGTTGATGTTAGACTCCTCATTCTTTGACAAATCAATATCATCCTCTGGCCAAGTTATATGTGTAGTGTCCTTCAGAGTTCGTTGATAGTCCTTTACTTTTCCTTCACGTTCTGTTCTAGGTCTTTTCTCTCTTTTGTCGGTTGATAATATCAGGATAGAGTCTTTCAGACCTACAAGATGGAAATGGAGAAATTGCAGCAGCTTTTAATCCTTCTGAGATGGCCTTTAAGTCGTCCGGATCATTTGCATTAATTGGGTTGTCAAACTCTCCTATGAAGATCTGTGCAACTGGAGGTTCTTTAAGAATTTCTTCTGTTTCCTTGTCAAACAATATGTTAGACTCTGAGCTCTCGTCTCTAACAGGTGGGTTGTTAGACTTTTCAGTAGGGTTTTGTTCAGAGGCAGGGGAAGGTTTTTCTTATGATTGTGGCAGCGGAGATTTAGGTTTTTCAACCAAGGGCTCAGTGATTTCCATTAAAGCGGGTTCAATGGTTGATTCTGGTAGAGGACTTGAGATTTCAACAGACTTGAGATTGTCAGGTTGAGATATTGTTGTAGTTTCAGACTCAGCAATGGGAGGTACAACGACAGTAGTGTTGGGCTGTGAAATTTTCGGAGTTTCAGGTTCAGGTAGCTTAATCTCTTTGTCAGATGAAGTTTTTGGAGTTGATGTTAGACTTAAGAGAGGTTTAACATCTGTATTTGTTGTAGGTTCATTGACACTTTCACTGAGCTGGGACATGTCATTCTTCCATTCCTTATATAGAACAATCCCTGCATTATCAAAAATTACATTCACAGACTCTTGAATGGTCTGGATATGTAAGTTAGATACTCGATAAACTCTACAATTAGTGAAATATTTAAGGATAAAATCATCATTATACCTTAGATTAGATATCACAAGATAATCATGATCATCCAAAAAAATTACAAACACATCCAAACCCATGTAAATATCTAAGGTTTGGCTTAATCATTTTCGAAGTTTCATAAGAAATTATTTGAATACCTTGTATTGAATGTATCATGTTCATTAAATGACATGATGTATTCTCAGTTCTAATGAACAAAATTTCAGACATTGACATTATCTCAACCATTTTTAATTCATCAATAATATTATATTGAAGAGATTTAGGAGAATACAAATAAAGAGAGACACAGTTACTTTCACAAAGATTAGAAAACTCCTCATTCACAAATTCATTATCAATTCTAATTATAATCAAATTTGAATGATGAACCTTTTGAAGCTCTCCTCACAACTTCTTTAGCCAGGAAAGCATATCTCATATATTCAACTCTAACAAATGTAGACAAGTCATCATAACTCTCAATCTCTATTGACTCTATTAACTTCACTAACTTAAAAAAAAATGTGCGGTATAAATCATGCTCAGCATAGAATGTGATGGCCTTGTCTGCTTACCTTTCAGACTCGAATCACAAACCTTATCAATGTTGAACTTTAGTTTAGATAACCTTTTAACACCGGTATGTTTGAGTGACTTCTTTTTGATTCTAACATTTGTGTGCCCGATCTTTTGGTGACATAAACGATCTTCATCAAACTTTATAAAGGAGTATTTTCGATCTTGTTCAACCTGATAAAATTTGTTAAAGGACTGGAGTCCTTGAAAATCTGGTACGTTGGGAGTTTCTTTTCCTGTCATATGTCTAACATACCTATTGTCAGAGTACGAAGTAACTGCAACATTAGTCCTCAACAAGATATAATCAAAATGTATCACATAACATTGATTAATATTATCAGATTGGTTATCATTGTAAAACTTAATATTCTCATCAGCAACTTGTTGAGTGCACAAATATTTAACATGACTTAGTCTCTGACATAAACAAGACTTTAACGCACATTCAGACTTTCTATTAGTCATAGAAGTATCTTCCTTATAGATATTAACTATATAATTTTCGTACTTAAATAATATAGGATACACAAAAAAATAATTTGAAATATCTTAAACTATTGACATAAGAATGTTCTATAGATATAATTACATCAAATCTAAATTTATAAAACACCAAATCAGCCTTAAAAACTCTAAAAATTAACATACTAACCTCCATATCCCTTTGTATTAAGAAATCTTTGAGTTTAAGAGAAATATCCTTATCTTTGACATATACAAAATTCTCTTTTTGCTTCTCACATTCTTTATCAACAAGGTTGGAATAATGGCTGATTTGTTTACCAATCTTCAAGATATCTTCATTATTTCGCAGATCTTGAATCCTATAATTGTTAGTATAGCCAGAAGAAATATTATTTAGCTTGGTCATTTCATACCTGTTAGTAATATTCTCTGAAACAAGAATGTTGGACGAAAGTGTAACATGATCATTGTTGGAGCTGCTATTTTCAAAAATTTCAGCCTCATCATCAACATGCTCCTCATCTACACATTCCTCTAATCTCCAAGGAGACATAATGTGTTCATCGAGGGGCTCTTCAGCATCTGAGTCTTTCTTTGTGGAGATGTCACTTAAAATTTTTGACAATGTTGATGTTGAACTTTTCCGGCAGCGACTCTAACATCTTGTTGACCAGCCTTCGACTGCTGATTGGTTCACCTAGAGCTTGAACTTAATTTGCCATGGAAAAATTTTCTCATAAAATGATGAGATGGTCTCCCATCCAAATATCCTCAAATTTTCAAATTTGTTGGTGAGAATTTGCATCTTTGTCCTTTTAACACTAAGAGTTCCCTCAAACTTCTCTTGACGTATCCACCATGCTTCTCTTGCTTCTGAACACCAGGAAATAAGCCTGAAACATGCAACATCAAAATAAGCAAGAATAGCTTAAAATGCTCTAGTGTTAAAGTTAGAGTTTTCCCTTTCACTTTGCGTCCATTGTCTTTCCGGTTTGAGTGACACCAACAACATATCTGGAATCTTTGGATCTGGTATTGACACTTTTGGAGGTATCCATCCATGTATCACAGTAGCCCAAGCTTTTTCATCCAATGACTTCCATAGAGAGTAGTTATCGCCATAACTATCAAGAGTAGGTGGTCTTATTACTGAATTCGATGAATCCATTGTAGTAAATTTGCACTGCAGGAACTTGCTACTTAGTCCGTCAAGTAGTCGCTCTGATACCATTTGAAAAAATGTAGTGCCCGAATTTACCAAAATATTTGTTAATGTTAGAGAGTAATCAAAGTATAACAAATACGAAAATGTGAAAATTGTGCACAGCGGATAAATTTGTCTGGGTTTTATTTCTAATCCCCAGACGGCCTTACGGAAAAATAGCTTCACTATGAAAAACGTGTTTACACAGTAAGACAAATAATAAATAGCTTAGTTCCTTCTCGGTTCACTCCCTTGAAGAAACTTCGCTTTACATAGAAGTTGAGACAACAACTATGGGAAAAACGCACTACCAAACTACCACGAGACTACCCCAAGACTCCTCTACCGTAGGATTCACTCTCCGAAGATAGATTCCATCGTAAGCTAGTTGAATCGTGGAAGGTTGAAAGCGCGTGCAAGGCTGGGACGATTATGAAGCAAATATGTATAAGAATGTAGTATAATCGTCCAACCTTTCTCCAGCATCGATATGCCTATTTATTTAGACTTGGAGCACTCAAGATGATGTCCACTTCCCCACTACTTCAGACGTGGACCATGATCTCCTCCCACTTCCATTTGATCCTTTGCTTTAGTTCGAATCAACCACATAACTCACGTGGGTGAATGGTTTGATTGTGGAGGTGCTCCCATATTATTTATGACCTGTAAAATAACTTAAAAACGTGCAAAATCGTTCCCTATAAAATAGGGGTGAGTGGTTATCATTTTGAAACAATCCCTATAATTTAGGAACAAGTAAAAACAATAATATATAAAAATATAAGGTTATGGATAATTATATACACGATCCCAGATATTTAGGATCTAAGGAAAACTGAATTTAGGGTTTAGATACACGTCCCTAAAAATTAGGAAACGGTTTTAACCAACTCTATATGCAGCAGAGAGAAAGTATAACATTAACAAAAGATATGTTAGACATTGATGTTAAACTTTGGAAAAGTTTAACATCACAAATGTCTAACATCATCACACATCTTTATGGACTAATATCATAAGTTGCAAAGTTGAGAAACTTCAAGAGCCAGATACACACCACTCCCAGAATTCCGTTAACAAATTCGAGTGAACCACAAATAGCGAACTAAGACGAAAAAGGGCTAGAGAGTTTGAGCAGAGAAACTCACGGTGACGGAGGCAATATGTGTCTGATTATATGCACACTAAGGGGCTGAAAAATAGATAAAATGTCTGATTAACATACTATTTTTTTATTATTTTAGGGTGTTATGTAACTTAAAGCAGATACAAAATGATTTTTTAGCATGATTCACTGAGCAATGGTATCAAACTTAAACCTATAAATTTAGATACTTGTATAGGGGAAGCATCGAAAAACCAAATTCACATATACAATGATTTTCATAGCTGAACAAATAGAATTATTTTAGACTTACAAAAGAACACCTACCAGTAGTTGAGGGTACTTATAGAGCAAGAGATGAAGAAAAGTCAGACGACATATTGTACAAATATCGCGAACATGAGTTCAGAGAACCATAGAAAAATAGAAATGGCAAACTAAAAGTACAAAATCAATAACCACGAACATGAGTTCAGTGAAGCAGGCAATGTAGCTATAATTTTATGTTCTTGAAAACCAACAGACCTAATTATGATGTAATCTAATACCCATAGTTAAAAGTAAGTCTTAGCCCTTTGGTTTTTCACACGACAATTCCATGGCCTTAATCTCAGGCAGCAGCATCATTGGAGAAAGTAAAAGGTCGAAAGAGAGAAGACAGAGAGAAAAGAAAACAGGATTACCGTTGGAGGTGCCGGTGGTTGACGGAGGCGCGCCGAGGTTGGGGGAACAGTCGACAGGGAGATAGAAAATTTTTGGGGAAAATAAAATATCGCGGGAGATTCATACCTAAAATTTAGCAGCTATTAAAGACGGAATGGAGACGGATAATCCGTCTCTAGAATTAATTTAATAAAAAAAAATAAAAAATATATTTAGAGACAGACTTGAAACGACATAATCCATCTCCATCTGAATATCCAAATTTAGAGACGGATTAGGAACAGAATTATCCGTCTTAGAATTTAGAGACCGAATAATCCATCTTTAATCCGTCTCCAAATTCCTTAATCCGAATCCGTCCCAAATCCGTCTCTATTCCGTTGCAAATTAGCAACCCAATTCATTGTTGGTCTCTAATCCGTCCCAAATTCTGTGATTTCTTGTAGTATATCATATAGCACATTCACACACAAGTATCAAGCAACATGCAGGAACATATCACACACATTCAACGATCCACACAGTTTGTTGATTACACTGAGTGTGTAAATTCAGCTATAGAAATTAATTCAGCGTTGGACAATGAGATGTTGTCTTCAACCTGGGTTAGTTTCCATTAAGAAATGTCGCAATAAAGTACAGGAAACAGACACCAAAAAAAAAATATGATGTTTTACGCCAGAAGACTTATAAGGTGTAGAGGAATTATTTCTTAGTAGTCGAGGAGCCTGAATCAGCAGCATTTTTGGCACTTAAGGAGCCGGCGGTGGATTTCTTCACTTTCCTGAGAGTCTCAAGGGTTACCTTCATGATGTTGTCCACTACTGCTTCTCTTTCTTCTCTTTTGATCCTCTCTTTTTCCTCGATCCTTCTTCATTCCTCATTTTCTTCTTCTTCTTGCTGCCTTCTCAAGTCTTCTTCCAATTTTCTTCTTGCTTCGAGGCGCCGGATTATTTCTTCTTGTTCTTTATGTCGCTCTACTTTCTCTGCCAATCTCTTCTCTTCCCCCTCTTTGATCGCAACCAAAAGGCCGGTGGAGAAGGTCTCAAAGTTTTCTTGCAGAGTGTTGTGAATTTCCTCCTTTGCCTCAACCACTTGGGTCCGCACTTCAGCTCGCACGATCGGCACAATCTGCTCCGTGATGCTTCTTCCTACCATGGTGCGTATGAATTTCTGGAGGTCCCTCTCATAAGTACTGGAGCTCAAAGGCTCAATTGACATGACTGGGGTTTCCTCAGATAACACTATTTGATTCGAGACGGTAGGTATGTGCGCAGTGGTGATCAGTGCCTGGGATGAACTGGCAGTCGGATCAACATTGTTGGTTGTAATAGGTTCATTCTCCTGAACATTTTCTTTTACAACAGTGACTGGAGAGGGAGGCTTGAAGCTATCCACTCGAGATGGGATATTAGCCAGCGTAGTGAGTATCCGCTCCCTAAACTCTATCATCTTCCTGCGATCCTCTGCTTTCTTCCGTGCGGCTTCTTCTTCTGCTAACCTAGCCTGCAACTCAGCAGCTGTAGCCATTTGTCTTCTTGTTGTTGGTGATTTGAAGTTCTTAGTGAACGGTGGTGAATCAACTATAGCGTACTGATAAGCTCATTTTTCTACTCAATTATCGCATTGTTTTTCTTTTCTTTTATGCATTTTAGTTTGTTTTCTTGAATGAATTGAGCATGAGTATAATTTTGTAGGGTATTATGCTTGTCATGGTAAGATTTCGCAGGTTTTAGGCCAAATCCAATGGAAACCCGTACCGAAAGCAGCTGATGTTCAAAGAAACAATCACTACTTCTTCCAAAGATAGAATCTGAGCTAATGGAGCATGGCATTTGAAAGATCTTTGAGTTATCTTTCCAATGCAACTAGAATCGGGTCAATCGGAGTTCGAGAGTGAAAGTTATGGCCAAAACTGTGAGACTGCGCAGAAGGGTCGGAAGTGGTGAGGTCTCTGTTTCGACCGAGGCAAGGTTCATCTCGACCGAGATGGACTGTTTTGGCAAGATCTGCCAGATTTTCACATATTTTGGGTGAGAATTGCTTGGGGTTCAAGTTACACATCAATTTGGAAGCAATGAAGACCCCAAAAGGGAAATTCCAACCAAGAAAATCATTCCTTAAGAAGTTTTGTGCAAAGAAGAAAAATATTTAATACCATCAACTCAAAAAAGAAGTGCTCAATTTCATCAATTCCTACCATTCAAGAGTTTTACCCTACTCCTATATAAACTCATGTCTAGTTAATATTGATTATTCCAGTCCAACTTTAAATTTCAGTTCATAGTTTAGTTTTCTTTAGTTTTTAGGGCTGGAATCAAAACCTTTATTTTATTGTACCTTTATTTTTCTGCACCTTTATTTTAATGCAATCTTTAATTTTTGTTTCATTGTTTATCTTTAATATGCTAGGCTAGACTCTTTATCAGATTCTAGGGTTTCTCCATTTGTGATACATGTTTTGATTTGAATTCTTCAAACCCTTTTATTGGTTTAAACTCTTTGATTTTATTTCAAATCTATTTTTCAATTGAAGGATCGAGAGATGAAAATTGAAAGGTTTTTGTTATTAATTGAAGGACCGAGAGGTGAAAATTGATAATAGGAAGTGAGAGTTTAATACATTTGATTTTCTGTCCGACCAAGATGAATTCAATTGTAGGATTAATCTGATTTTTATTGAGATTGATTAACTTGTGTTTTTGAGACCGAGAGGAGATAATCACTAGTTAATAATCTAGGTTTTGACTGCCCGACAAAGGAGTTGATTCCACTTTACCAGATTTTCCACCAAAAGTATATTTTATGGGTTTGAATTATTTGTTTCTTGCATGTTGATTAGATTGGTAGATTTCCCTAGGATCTGTGCTATCTTTTATTTGAATTTCTTTAAAAGTTGTTTTCATAAAATCCAAAAAAAACTCTCAAATTTGGTTTTGCCCAAACAAAAGATTGAAATACTACATCCAGTATATGAATTACTTTTGTTGCACTATCTCTGTGGGTTCGACATACCTTCGGGTTATCTATAAATTTATTTGCCCTTTGCTATAATCTGTATGCAGATTTTGCATCGATCAAATTGGCGCCGTTGCCGGGGATAGTCAGATTGTGGTTTGTTACTGTTTTGTTTAAAATCTTCTGGATTGGGTAATATTTTTCTATTTTTTTTACCCATTATTTTATCACTTTCCTTTTCAATTTTTGTTCTTATTTTCGTTTGTTATTGCTCTCTCTTTTTATTTTTTGATTTTCAAAATTAAAAAAAAAACTTTAAAGTCTGTTTCGACCGAGGCAGAGGCTGCCACGACCGAGGCAGAGGCTGCCACGACCGAGACAGAGGTCCGAGATGTGGAATACTTCGACCGAGAAGGAGGTCGATAAGAAGGCTCCATCCCGGCCGAGATAGAGCTTGCCACGGCCGAGATGGAGTGCCAACAACCCAAAAATCCACGCCGGTCAGAGTTGAAGAAAGAAGGATAAAAAGTTGGTGTCAGAGGCCAACAATTGAGGTACAGTTTCGAATTCTGAATCTGACTTTCAAACTTATTCTCTCTGATTTTTGAATAAGTTTGGGGGGAGGAAGATTTAACGGATTCGAAACTATTTTCTATCTTTTATTTGCTTTATTTTAAATTTCTGCATGGGAAATTTTTTGAATAAAACGCGAGAAGTAGAACTTGAGCATGATTGAACCCTAGGACTTTAATGCGAGATTTGACTTGATTGACTTAGTTAGCATTGATTGTGATAGTGGTTAAGTATGCCTATGAATGTGAAAACAGCATGATTACTTGTTTTGATACTTGCATTGGCATGAGTTAGATGATGATTTGATGTTTACTATCGAAGAATAATTGTCCCAAGTGTGAGTTTTTGAGCCTGAATTTTATTTGTGAGTGTGTCTGCATTTTTGAGTTTCTCTAGAACTTGCTCTGTTTCTTTTTCAAGACTGCTAGTGTGCACAGGTTTAGGAGGTGATTTAAGGCCATCTTTGTTTAGCCTATTTTTCCATACATTGTCCTAATTAAATGTTATCCCTAGTCAGCCCTTTTGAGCCTATGATATTTTCTTTCTTTGTCTATGAGTTGGAAATAAATAGGGTAATCAACTCTTGTCTATGAGAGTGGGTTGGGATTTGTTTGAGAAAGGATAAGATATTATTAGAAGGGTAAAACATAAGGTTGGGCTCTAGAAAAAGAAGAAAAGAAAATAAAAATTGTGTGTTTAATCCTTATAAGCTCAAATGAATATTCAAAAATTGTTTAGAGCATAAAAGGATAAGTAAAAATATATATATATATATGTGAATAAAAGAGCCTTGTTTGATGTTGAATATTATAGGAGATGGGTGGATATCAATAGATAGTGGTTGGATTTATTGAGAGCAGCTAACTCAACTATTTAGTCACTTGGCAAAATTTTCCCTACCCTTCACAAAAAGCCTACATTACAACCTTGAATGAAGTCCTTTCTGATCTTACACTTGTGTGCACATATTTGCAGTGGAGATTTAGAATATTTGCAAGCCTACAGTAGAACTTGATTTGCATGAATTGTGTGTGATCTCATAATTATCTTAAACACTTGAGTGAATGAGCGAAACACTTCCCATGTGAGTCTTCCATAGTTTAAAGATTTTCTGATTCTTTCAAAAGTGTTGATGTCTTGTGGATTTTCGAGTTTGAATGTGATGAATCTTGTGAGGCATTGCACTACTCTTCTGCTTGAACTTTTGATTCTTTCTTTTGTTGATTGAGGACAATCAAGTGTTTAAGTTTGGGGGGTTTGATAAGCTCGTTTTTCTACTCACTTATCGCATTGTTTTTCTTTTCTTTTATGCATTTTAGTTTGTTTTCTTGAATAATTTAAGCATGAGTATAGTTTTGTAGGGTATTATGCTTGTCATGGTAAGATTTTGCAGGTTTTAGGCCAAATCCAATGGAAACCCGTACCGAAAGTAGCAGATGTTCAAAGAAACAGTCACTTCTTCTTCCAAAGATTGAATCTAAGCTAATGGAGCATAGCATTTGAAAGATCTTTGAGTTAGCTTTCCAATGCAACTGGAATCGGGTCAATCGGAGTTCGAGAGTGAAAGTTATGGCCAAAACTGTGAGACTGCGCAGAAGGGTCGGAAGTGGCGAGATCTCTGTTTCGACCGAGGCAAGGTTCATCTCGACCGAGATGGACTGTTTTGGCGAGATTCTGCGAGATTTTCACATATTTTGGGCGAGAATTGCTTGGGTTTTAAGTTACACATCAATTTGGAAGCAATGAAGACCCCAAAAGGGAAATTCCAACCAAGAAAATCATTCCTTAAGAAGTTTTGTGCAAAGAAGAAAAATATTTAATACCATCAACTCAAGAAGGAAGTGCTCAATTTCATCAATTCCTACCATTCAAGAGTTTTACCGTACTTCTATATAAACTCATGTTTAGTTCATTATTGATTATTCCAGTCCAACTTTAAATTTCAGTTCATAGTTTAGTTTTCTTTAGTTTTTAGGGCTGGAATCAAAACCTTTATTTTATTGTACCTTTATTTTTCTGCACCTTTATTTTAATACAATCTTTAATTTTTGTTTCATTTTTTATCTTTAATATGCTAGGCTAGACTCTTTATCAGATTCTAGGATTTCTCCATTTGTGATACATGTTTTGATTTGAATTCTTCAAACCCTTTTATTGGTTTAAACTCTTTGATTTTATTTCAAATCTATTTTTCAATTGAAGGACCGAGAGATGAAAATTGGAATAGGTTTTTGTTATTAATTGAAGGACCGAGAGGTGAAAATTGATAATAGGAAGTGAGAGTTTAATACATTTGATTTTATGTCCGACCAAGAAGAATTCAATTGTAGGATTAATCTGATTTTTATTGAGATTGATTAACTTGTGTTTTTGAGACCGAGAGGAGATAATCACTAGTTAATAATCTAGGTTTTGACTGCCCGACAAAGGAGTTGATTCCACTTTACCAGATTTTCCACCAAAAGTATATTTTATGGGTTTGAATTATTTGTTTCTTGCATGTTGATCAGATTGGTAGATTTCCCTAGGATCTGTGCTATCTTTTATTTGAATTTCTTTAAAAGTTGTTTTCATAAAACCCAAAAAAAAAACTCTCAAATTTAGTTTTGCCCAAATAAAAGATTGAAAAACTACATTCAGTATATGAATTACTTTTGTTGCACTATCTCTGTGGGTTCGACATACCTTCGGGTTATCTATAAATTTATTTGCCCTTTGGTATAATCTGTATGCAGATTTTGCATCGATCACGTACTCAGAGGGAGGCAATGAGCGATCTCCCGTGATTGCTCTGTGAGCCTTAATCTTCTGCAGTCTCAAAGCTACTTGCTTATCTGTGTACTTTCGCTTGGATGTTTGATCCATCCAATCATCCGCCCATTCCTCTTCACTTCGCCAGTGGCTTAGACCCATCCTTGCCATCATGATTGCGCGGTCTTCATAATGCAGTTTGTGGGTGGCATAGTCGAAAAATCTCCACCGTTTGAATTCTATTTTTAACCATTCAAGATCGAAAGACCCGTCCATTAATTCAGCAGGATATGTGGTCTCAAGCTCAGCAGCAACTTGAGCTTCAATAAAGATATAGATGTCTTTTGCCCATGAGATGAGATCATCATTCTTCTCGTCCTTCACCGTGACAGGAGGGCACAACTTGGCAATCCTCTTTGCTTTAAACTTCCTATCAGGTGGTCCTTCCATGGGCACTCTCAATGTTTCTGTCCTAAAAACAGATTCACCATCTGCAAGCATCGAGATCCCCTGGGCAACTCATGCATTTCCTGCATTCTCCTCATCATCATCACTAAGGATGTCACTGAATGATATACCTGAAACTTCGCGAGAAGTGGGAATTGGAATACGCCTCTGCCACAGTGACTCAATTGTTTTCTCGAGCACGAAAGAAGTATCTGCTTCTAAATTCCATCCTGGAACAATAGATGGATCTACTCCTAAAGCACGGAGATGCCGCTCATTTCGTGCTCGCATGCTTGCAGTGAGGTTTGCTTGCAATCTTGCTGGGGTCTCAGCATCCAGTGAGGTAGTAGCTTCTCTCTCCATGGTGATCTTCTTAGCAACGTCCATTTCAACATCTTCCTTCTCTGCTGTTGGATTTGATTGTTGGTCAGCTGTCTGAGTAGCTACCTCAGTGATCGTTGTACCCTCATTTGTTATTATCTCAAGGTCAGCGTTCTCTTTCTCGGCTGCCTTGTCTTCTTCGCTTCCTTCAGGAGTTTGGCTGTCTTCTTGTACCAAATCCCTTTCAGCAACTATGGTATTAACCTGGCTTCCTCCTTGCGCAGCCAATTGTTGATCTCCAGACAATTTCTCAATTACAGAACTGCTACCACCTTGCACATCAGCCTGTAGGTCGACACTTTCCGTGTTGACATCAGAACTTTCATCATTAACAGCAGCAACATCACTTCCCCCTTGCGCAGTGACGGGCTGAACAGGTAGATTAGCAACACTCCTTTCCCTTAGCGCAGGAGTCTGCTGCATCAACGATTCCTCGGATCTCCTGGGCACCACATCTTGCAAATCTCGGAATGATCCTTGCCTCTGCATTTTGTCAAATTCAGCATCTGACAGAGCATCTGGATTCATAATCCTTTCCTCGGCATCACTAACTTTAGTTTTTCCTTTGGCGATTTGTGCCTTCTCAATATCTTTTTTGGTGATGCGTCCAGGTTCTTCCCCGCCCTTGACCTTGGCATTACGCTCTTCATATGCAGCTTTGACTTGCTCAAAGTTGGCATCCCTCTGATCTAAGAGCATCTGCAGCTTTGCCTTATCAAATTCCTTCTGTTCCCTTGTCTTCTTCAATGCTTTCTCCTGTCGCCTCTTTTTCCATGCTTCTCGCTCATCTGTAGAGAAGTCTAGCTTTCTCTTCATTTCTCTGGAGGCTGACTCGACAGAGATCTCCTATGTATTCTTGGCAACATTAGGAATTAGTAGTGATGTGTCTACTACCGGGATAGTGACCTAAATTGTTGATCCTTGGAAGCGATCATGTCTATCCTTCTTTGCAGCTTGCCCTTCATCATCTGCTGGCTTCCTTTTCCTCCGTTGAGGACTCTTTTGTGTTTGCCTTCTCTTCACAATGGTTGGCATGGGGGGTTCCAGCTGAGTGATGTCTTGCAGGATTTCAAATTCTTTGAACAGGGTATCCTGTTCCTCCTTCTTCCTTTCCATTTCAATTTCCTCCTCAGTCAGTGGAATTGCAGTCTGTAGAATAGCTTCTCTTTGGTAAGGCTCTTCCTCATCAGATACCTGTTCTTTGGGGTCGACATTGCTTTTTCCTCTCAGAATGAGTGGCTCCTTGAAGTTTTTGGGTGTTGGTTGCTTCCTGGTTGGTGGCAGTTTGTTAGTGGGCTGTAAATCTTCTCCACGGCAGCGCTTCCCTTCGGGTATGATCCCCTCAAGAAAGTGACTTATCTTGAGTCCAAACCCCACATCCTGAGTGAAAGTGTGCTCCATCTTGATATTCTTATTTTTGTAGACGTGCGCTGATCACTAATATTTTAACCAGATAAATTGCAATATAGTGGCCAAATAAATTTATAACTCGAATGTCGAACCCACAGAGAATGATGTACGAAATAAACTCATGTACTAAAACATAGTTTTTGGATAAATTGTTTGAGCAATTGGAAAAATAGATTTTTAGGTTATGGAAAATAAAGATAAAGATTTAAAGGAAATAAAGGATAGTACAGATCCTAAGGTTGAACTTCTACTATGGATGACTTGCAAATAAATAAATATTCAAGCAATAGGTGAGATATCAGAAAAGTGTTATAATTTCCTTGGTCCGGCAAATAATAACTAGATTGATAATAAGTGTCTATGGTTACCCAATAGCTGCATCAATACGTTACCCAATGAAGGGATTCTATAATGAAGCAAATGGATAACCATGTCAGCTTGTTATTGAAGTACGTGACCCAAACTTGAATGAAACAAGTATTTCAAGGGATGATTCCTTTCTTATACTGGAGTAAAGTTGGTGCTTACGAGCAAATCCATACTAACTATAACATCTCGTGGAAAATGCTCGACGGACAAAAAAGCACCCGACTGTAAAAGAAACAACCGACTAAAAATGTAATACACCTAATTAATGATGACATATGCTTGACCTAAAACATAGACGACCAACTAGAAACCCAGTCGATAGACAAAAAGATAACTGACCAAGATGGTTGTAACCTATGTTTTGTGTTTGATGCTGGAATCGGACCACCAGAAATGGAAGGAGATGATCAAATTAAGATGCAGTCATCTACTCAAAGAACTAGTCGAATGACTAAAATACAACCGACCACCTCAATTCGCAATTTATTTTTCTTCTCTTTGCTATTTAACTTAAAAATGCTTGAACGTATATTAGTACTTGATATTACTAGTGAAGTAATCTCTCGGACTTAGAATTCAGAAGAATTAAGTCAAACTTGTTGCGCCCCCGTATGGGTTTGAAGAAGGGTTTCAACTAATACCTCTACTCGCTAAATGTAACCTAGATTGTGTCCAAAGAGACACACGACTCCGATGTCCAAGGGACGAGGAAGATAATAGATGATGAATTTGATATTGAGCCTACTTAATTATACTTAATTAAGTCATTTCACAACATTGTTCTTTTATGATGTAGCAAGGATAGAAGAAAAGGAATATAAGATTAATAAAGCGAACGTTTATACTCGTAGCAACCATGATACTACCGCTAATGTAGAAATACTAGAAGGAAGAACAAACAAACTGTTTCAAATAACTCATGCCCAAAGAGCACATACGAAAGACAACTTCATAAACCTCCTTATACGGTAAGGATATTTGTAAAGCGAGCAGGATCGATTACCGAAAGAACCTCTAAAGTTGCAACAAACTTTAGACAAACTAGCACACCAGTATGAGTTGAAGAGTCAATAAAGAAGTAGCGTGGACACCAACCGACACGTAGACTTCATCTCTGGAAACGTATACACATTAAACTTGATAATGCCAGTACATTACCCATTGAAAGAGGAATATGGTGAAAATATTCTTATCTGACCATTAATCTTAGAGTGCACAACAGAAGAGATTATAATCCAGACCATCCACACTAGTCTTATAGTATCCCCCTTTTATGATGATTGTGGCAAGCCGTTCAATTTTCTAATGTTGATACTTATGTATAATACTACAAAAAATGACGGATTTAATGACGGAAATAAAATCCGTTGCCATTATCGACGGAAATACGACGGAATTGTGACAAAATTTCAATACAAAATTAATGACCAAAATACCGTCGGAAATAACGACTGAATCTTTATTTTATGTTTTGCGACCGATAATTCCGTAGCAAATGGCTTTATTACCGATGGATTTAGTTTTGTCGCTAGTATTACTATTTGTTTTTTATTTTGCGACCGAATTATTCCGTTGCTATATTTTATTTGCGACCGTTTATTACGTTGCTAATATTTTTCTTACTTTGCCACATAATTTTTTGTTGCTACTATTTTCTTATACGATTAGCCATAAATTTTATTGTGCGACCAATTGTTCTGTTGTTATTTTATTTTCTATGTTATTTTTATATTTTTATGTTGCGACCGATATATCTGTAGCTAGTTTATTATTATTTATTTTATATTTTGCGACCAAATATTCCGTTTTAACATATGATTAATTTTGCGACCGAATTATTTCATTGCTAATATTTTATGTTGCGACTAATTATTTTGTTGCTAGTTTATTTTTTTATTTTGCCAAAGAATTTTCTTATTTTTATTTTGCGACCGATTTTTCCGTAGCTAGATTATATTTCTTATTTTGCAACCGATTTTCTGTTGCTAATTTATTTTTTATTTTGAGACCGATTGTTCCGTAGCTAGTTTATATTTTTTGATTTACAACCGATTTTTCCGTTGCTTTCTCTTTTTCCAGTTTTTTATTTTTTCAATTAATTTTAAATGTTGTATTTTGTTTTTGCGGCTATTTTTGGCGACCGATTATTTAGTTGTTAATTTTATTTTTGTTTTGTGACAGACCTTTTGGTTGCTAATTTTATTTTTTGTTTGCGACCGATTTTTTAGTAGCTAATTTTTTTTTCATGCTACTAATTATTTAGGGGTTCAAATCCTCTGTCCCATATTGGTGTTCCACTTGGTGTTCCATTATCTCGATTATTAATTTTAAATTATGTTTTTACGAAAACAAAAATCAAGTATAATACAATATGGTCTAATTGATTTATAAGAATAAAAATCAAAATTTTATAAGAACACAAATTATAGTTATAAATTAATCAATTTTAATAATCAAATTTTAGTTAAAAATTAAAAAATAATTACGAAAAAATATTATATACCCTAATTGGGTGGGATGAACCCTATGGTTGACCTACAAATGGCATAATATTTTACCACGATGTTTATCTATGAGTCTAGCATGCTGCCACCAAATTTGAAAATGTTTGGTGAAGAACTCGGTTTATTAAAAATGTTGTATGAAAGTGTGGTAGATTCTGTGTGTTTCATGTTGGAAGCATTATAATCCATATTTCCATTTCATAGTTCCTTGGGGCCTTACTGGATTGTTTAGCTCCTTGGGCCGTGATTGGGCCACTTGACCTTGTCGTTATGGGCCAAATTAACTCGGGTCCTCAACATAAAAACTTCATTGAATAAGTGAATGAATTACACGTAACTTTACTCATTTACCGCCCTATACACATTCAATTAATATATAAAAATCAACTATAATTAAATTTTTAACGAATGGAAAAGTATAAGATTTATACTATTTTAAAGGGTTTAATATAAATATATTGTGATTGTCAATACACAAGGTGTTTCTAATGAACAATATTTAGATTTATTTGGATGTTACAGGAAATGTGGAGAGTGACCACCAACCACATTTCTCCCTTTCGCTGCCTATTTGTAAAGGATGATGAGGACGGGTTAACAACCAACAAATAATTTTCTCAAATGAAAAGAAATCTACAATTAATGTGTTATTAATAAATTTCACTCTAATATGTAATAGCCTTAGTTGACTTTGTATACGTTGTTAAGATCTAAGACATTTACACAATTAATAAATTTTTTTAAAAAATTAACTTATGAAACATGCAATATTTAACTCAATAAAATCTTGTTCTTCAAGTTCTTTTCTCCATTCTCTACTCAATTATTTATGGTTTAATTTAATTTTGTAAGTTCAAAGTTGATCGCACCCAATTACAGTATATAACAATTTTTAGCAATTCGTTTTCAATTTTTAATTCATTATAAATTATTAAAATTATTAGTTATTTCATAATCAGACTTTATATTTTTTAAAATTTATATATTTTGTTTATAATTAATATTAATTCAAGTATAGTATATCATAAATAATTTATATTTTAAAAATTCGAATATATCATTAATATGATCGATGATTACTATTATGATGGATCATTTCGACAAACAAAAGAAAATTATGAAAGACTCTTACATGAAATTTCACTAGTGAAATCTCATTGCTTATATTAAAAGATATATAGATTCACTAAGCTTTTTTGTTCCATTATTTTTAATGCATTGACTCGAGACTATATGCTCTAGTTAATTCATGAGAAAAGATGACTATGCATGCCAGCTCACTCAAGAATGAAATGGAATTAAATGCTTTTTAATGAATCCTTGTAGTCGGATGGATGTTAACCATCACATTCCATGTCATTTATGGTACGTTTGATGATTCATTAGCTTAGGTGTAATGAATTATTTATTTTAGTAGATGAGTCATCTTGCCATTAATATTCCTTGTTAGTTTCCATATTTAATGTATTGGTCATGAACTTGCTGTCCAATTTGTGTTCATAACTTTTAATATATTTTTAGTATTATTATTATTATTATTATTTTAAATTTTACTAGTTATTGTCTTAGTACTATTATTATTTATATATAAATTCTATATATGTTTAAATAAGATTCATAATTAAATACATGCAATAAGTATAAGTATTTTAATTAAAAAGTATAATATTTGGATCCTAATCCTAATAGAAGACCAGGGCTAGCCTTATCAAAGAATATCTTCTGGACTTCGACTCAAAACGCACCAAATAATCCCAACGTGCTTCAAACTTACAAAACACAAAACCAACCTTAAAATCAAGTGTACAAGCACTTAACCAGTGAACATGGAGGGCAAATGGAGATAAAAACATGCAAGAATAAGACTTATCATCTTTGCCAAAGACAAAATGGCATAATTTAATTATTGAATAATAAATTAATTAACTTAACAAATTTAATTAATTAAAACTTCCAGTTCGTCTTTTGACAAAGACAAAAGGACTATGTGCGTCCACAATTTTAGTTTTTTTATTTTTTTTGATTGGTTGAATGGAATGTTTTTCGAAATCATAAAGTCATAGCCATCAGGTGTTGCATCCAAAAAACTTCAAGATGATTAGACAACAAGTAACTAGACGATTATTATTTTATTAAATAGAGTTGCATCACACAAGAGTAGTATTTTACAGCAGCACGGCAGATGCCGAGGCCGAGGAGAAGTCCTTATTGGGTGCATATGTATGAATATGCTCCCCTATTAATGGACTTACAATACATACACGCAAGCCACACATAAAAGCACACACAAACTCACACAATCTGTTGACTGACGGAATCATCAACGCCATCGGCAACATTAATTATCATTCTCACCTATATAGGAATCGAAAGACCAGCTGAGAATATCATGAACGGCAACGTAATCTCCTGTGGAAGACGAGATTCCGACATAAACCTTTTCACCAAGAATAGTACTCAAATCGTAGAGGTATGAACGGTTGAAGATACGTGAGCCAACAATAACACGAACATTTATGAAATGGTCGGTTTTGTCGTAGTCACTTTATGCCCCACCAGTGATATGTCTAGAGGTGTGTGTACCTTTGATACTCTGGATTCGATGTCAATCCCAATATGTTGAGGATTCGGATCCCATTCATTGCTGAAGATGTCAAATTCGACAGCGAAACGGTGCCTGATTGAGGGTTGAAGATGCCGAAGTTGCCGCCATTAAGATTGTTGCGTGATCCAGTGATGAAGAAGGCAATACCATCGGCTGGAATTTTGTCATCGACTGCTTCTTTGATGGTGGTATCAAGTTTTAACTTACCGTTTGGTCATCTGAATACGACTGGCTTGGAGTGCAAGATTGAACCGAGACTCGACATCAGTGGCTTGCCTGAAGCATCTGTTTTGGTGAGACGGGCAAAAGAGTGCCAGTGGGAACGTGGGCATCTCCTTGGTACATTAAATTCTCAGTCCCGCTGGGGAAGAAGTCTTCGTAGATTTGAAGAAGAGATAAAGGATTATGTATACTCTCTTAATTAATAATGAATAAATTACCAATATGTCCGTAACCCTAACCATGTGGACAAACCCTTAAAAAAACCCTAGCTTGTGGACAAAACTAGGCATTTCGAATGTGTCAGATTCGAACCCAGAAGAAATTTTGAATATTTAATGGGTTCGAATTTGACACATTCGAACCACTTTCTTTTATATTATTATATTGTTTTTATTTATTTTAAAAAATTGTATTTTAAATTTTTACGGTATTTTTTCTTCTTCATCGCGAAAGCAATGTTTCATAATAATAATAATTGTTCTACTTTAATCTAATTAAAATACATGAAATTGAATTAAAGATAATAAAATAAAAATACATAGAGAAAGTTCTACTCGTCACCACTATAGTTTTCGTCAGCATCACCACCATGGTGTTCATCAGGATTGTACTCTTCATCGCGCGTACCATCAGCATTGTAAATACGATGAATCGGCAGCCTATCAGATGGAGGATGAGAATAAGAACATTTTATTGCAATATGACCAGGATTTCCGCATCTAGTGCATTTTCTTCCACCCCCACTCGTCTGACTTTGATAATCCATGTTCATTCGGTAGCGCTGCGTTTTACGTCGGCCCTTTGCATGTGCAAGACGGATTGGATTTGGCTTGAGACGCCATCCAAGATTCATAGTGTGTGAGTTTCCCGGAATCGGATAAAAGCCCCCACCGAACTGTGCACACCATTGAATGGTGTAGTAGTGATGCACCAAATTAAGTGGATTATCCCCCCTTGCTTGAGAAACGGCAATTGCGTGAGAGCAAGGGAACCGCATTGCTTGCCACTCCCCGCAAGAAGAAGACTCTTGTGGATAGTTGACAGAAAAAGATTGTCTTCGATCACCTTGTTCTGTGGTATAGGTGTTGACCACTTTGTAAACATGGTTAGCAGGATTGTACAATCGTACCACATGCTCGTTGGCCTTCAATCGACTCTTCATGAATCGGTCATGTTGGTAAGGGGGAAGTGCAGTATTGCAAGTGCTGCGCTCATTCCGGGCATTCTCGAAGATCCTTGTTAACTTCTCTAGAGTGGCTTCTACGATTGCTCGGATAGGCAAGAAGCGGCAACCTTTGAGAGCATTGTTGTAACTCTCAGCGATATTAGTTGTCGTGTTGCCCCAACGATGCCCTGTGTCCTCGTAGAGCGTCCATTTGTCAGCCGGATGACGCTGCAACCAATCATATGCATCACGGTTCATATCCCACAAATCAGACCAAGCTTTATTGTACTCCTTCCCATCAATGCTTGTCCGATCCTGGTGCAAACTTGCTTGAGGCCACTCGTCTTGAACTTATCTAATAAATTGGAGCGAAGATGGCGAAGACAATATCGATGACAGCCAGATCCAGGAAAACACTGAAAGTATGACTGAAATGCTGCAAGGAGACCGGCATGCCGGTTTGATATGATGCACGTCTGTCTTGATTTTAGAACGTTGAGGCGGCAGGTGCTTAAGAAACCATCTCCAGCTGTGTGTGGACTCTTCATCGATGAGGGCGTAAGCCAGTGGAATTATGTGATTGTTGGCTGTCTTGGTCACAACTAGCAACAACTTCCCTTTATACGAACCACGCAGGTGCGTTCCGTCCACCATCACCACTGGATGTGTGTGCTGATATGCGGCGATGCAGGCACCGAATTCCCAAAACATATACCGGAACTTCCTCTGTGCCATGTGCTTCTCATTCTTGAGGAACTTCCATACCACAACCGTATCCGGATTGTGTTGGCATAGGATCGCCATGAACCCCGGCAGCTCACGGATGTTGGTTTCCCAGTAGCCGTAGAGAGCCTCCAACGCTTTTCGACGGCCATGCCATGCTTTCTTGTACCCAACGTCCACGTTCCACTTTTCACGGACATTGACAATGACGTTGGCCACCTTATACTCCAGATCAACTTGAAGGTGGGGAAGAATGAGTTTGGCTATGAGATTCTCCGTAATATTGACAGCCATATTATTTTCGGAGTAGTTGTGGTCCTCCGTCCACGTGTTCAATTTCCACCCCCCCTAAAGGTTTGTCATAAACTGCCCTAGCTTTCCACTGGCACAGAGGACCATTTGCATCCTTCTCTTTGCATTTCACCTCCCACGTGGTTTGGGAGCTCCTCTTGGTGGTGTATTGAACACCCTTTGATTGAGACCATGCAGTAACTGCATAAATCAATTGGTCCTTAGTTTTGAAATACGTACCGGCCTTTATTTGTTGAACATCATTGTTCCAAAATACTGGCATGTCGTCAAAATAATCGGTCCTGTAAGGATCCAGATTGCCAATATCATCGAAGACATGTCTCTCCCCCGTGGAAAAAGTAATTTCTCCGTCGTCAGAATCAATATCTGTCTTTAGTCAATTTAATCTGACACAAAAATGAAAATTGTAGCTGGAAAGACTATAAAAATAAATATATGACACTCTTTAGTGAATTCTTTCTGACTGGTCAATTTAATTTTTGTCTAGTCAATTTAATCTGACAAAAATCTTAAAATTGTAGCTTCAAATAAAAATATAAGGTTAAGAAATAATAAATTATTATAATCTACGTTCTTAAAAAAAAAAACTTATGTTAATAGGTTTATTTGCAAAAATTAACAAAACATTTCTTAACTTTTGCAGTTATAACATATTTTGAAAACAATTGCAAATAAAACAAAAAAACTTTTAATTTTTGAAAAGCATAATAATTCAAAATAAGGGTGTACTCTCCAAAAAAAATAATTCATGAAAAAGGCGGTTGAATAATTAATAATTATTTATTATTACACGACCTACTCCCACTATCCCACTTTTCACTTTTCACTTTTGACTTTTTACCCCTCTTTCTCTCTCGTCCGCCATTGTTTCCCTGCGCGAGAACACGAATTTTCGGATTCGAGTGTAGCTGCATCCGAATTTTACTACACCACCACAAAAATCATGTCGGGCGAAAACAATCAGGTGCTATTTTTTAACAATTTTTTTTTAATTTTAAGTATTTCTGATGTTTTTTTTTTTTTGGTTGGAAATATGTTTCGCAATTCCTGAATATGTTTGTTTATGCGATTTTGGTTTTTGTGTTTGTTTATGCTGCTTTATGTTTATTCGTATATTTTTGTTTAAATTATTGAATTTTTTGTTATTAATAGGGTAATTTATTTGGTGTGAAATAGGTATTAGGGGGTTTTATCTTCTGGTTGTTTGAATTTTTTTTAAAAATAGGTTAAAAGGTGATCTTTTATTTCGAGTGTTCGGATTGTTTTAACTAATTAATTATTATTTTTTTGAAAATTCGTGTGTTCGGATTTTCTGTTTTCAAAATTCGTGTGTTCGGATTTTCTGTTTTCAAAATTCGAGTGTTCGAATTGTTTTAAATAATTAATTATAATTTTTGTGCAAATTCGTGTGTTCGGATTTTCTTTTTTCAAAATTCGTGTGTTCGGATTTTCTGTTTTCAAAATTCGAGCGTTCGGATTGTTTTAACTAATTAATTATTATTTTTGTGCAAATTCGTGTGTTCGGATTTTCTGTTTTCAAAATTCGAGTGTTCGGATTTGTTTAAAAATAAAATAATTTAATTAAAATTGGATTGTGATAGGTTTGGAGCAGGATCAGACCGGGATTGCGAGGGCAATCCCAACCCCTTACTGTATACACCCGGGATATTTTGGAGGATATCAGAAACCGATTGAGTGCTTTTGGCCCTAAAACTCTTGACTAATTTCGTGAGGGGCCGTTCAAGCATTTTCTGGACTTGAATTGGTCCAAAAGAACAGTTACTGCCTTGTGGGCATTAATTACCCAAGAAATTGCAATAGAGGGTGTTGTGGATGAGCTTTGGTTTCGTGTGGGAAACCAAAACATTCGATTTGGACCACGAGAGTTTGCCCTGGTGACTGGGCTACGATTTGGTGATTCGGGTTTTGACCCGAATAAGGAGTACACTGTTCTAGAGTATTCTTGTCTTCATTACTATCCTGAGTTGCCCACTGTGGACAAATTGCACAAGGATTTCAAGGACTCAAGGATTGAACTTAGCCCCTCAGCCGATGACTACGAGAAGATTGCTGAGATCCTCTTTGTATACCAGATGCTTGCATGCTTTGATGGGAGAGGAGTTGTACACTCTTGGATCGTTGCACTCGTAGATAATAAAAAGCAATGGAAATTATTTCCTTGGGGCGCGTGGTCCTACAGCGTCCTACTACATCAGATGTCTGTTGTGTTAAAAAATCCGGTGAAGGTAAAAAATTCGGAGAAGGGTGCTACCTCAGTGCATGTATATGGTCCTATTTGGACATTGGAGGTATTACCTAATTTTGACATATCCAATTTTATGACTTTATTAATTTAAATCCATAACATTAATTATTTTTTTATTATTTTGCAGGCATGGTCTTATGAGGCTATCTCGGATTTGGCTAAATTGGTTGCGGAACCGGTCAAACAAAAGAACGGTATCCCTCGTTATCTGAGGTGGAGTCCGATCTTCAAACGGGTGCTAACGTCACACAGTATTTCAATCAAGAGGTAAAAATATTATTATTCATTTCATAATTGTTGGGAAATCTGGCTAAGTTTCCTTTCCCTCAGTAGCACTCATAGAAAGGTTGTGATTAAGGGGCGGCGCTCGAATCACAAGGCTATTTGTTAGATCATAGTTTTGGTGCATCAAATCCTAAGTCCTACCAGCGTCAGTTTTGTCTCTAGAATAGCTCTAGTCTCAAATGTAAAGTCCTGTTTAGGTCTTTTGAGTTGTAAGTCGTAGCTGATCAAGACTCATGCTGGCTACTGTTCACCAGCATGAGATATGCTTACCAGTTGAGAGAAGTCTCACCAGCAAGAGACTGACAAAGACTCATGCTGACACTGTTCATCAGCATGGAGTAGAGCTATTGACTGGTTACTGTTCACCAGTTGGGAAGATTTCACCAGCAGGAGGCTGAGAGACCTTACCAGCAGAATATGTGTTCTGGCTGATACTGTTCACCAGCGGTGAAGCCACCAGTCACGGGAGATTCCAAGAGATAACATCAGACAAATTGGTAGACCTTGATTGTGCTAAGGAAAGTCACCAGCAGAGACTGCCAGCACAAGATCACCAGAATGATCTACCAGTCGGATGTTACCAGCAGAATTCAAGATTCACTCTCCCAGTATCTTAGAGACAAAAAGAAGATTCGTCGAGGAATTAACTGACAAAGTACGACTTTAAGGAAGGATTTCTTAAAGTCTATCAGTTCAAGACACCAGTTCCGATTCCTCGTACTGA